>JAPSES010130347.1:0-15534 GCA_029822895.1 Maxillicosta whitleyi
GTACTTATAATCACAACCAAGTAAATGCCTGGATTTTTATTACACTTTACTTCCGACTTGGCACATATGTATATAGAGGCAATTGATATGCTGTCATCTGTACATCTGTACACCCATAGACACAATGACATCAGCTGGATCGATGCCAACATAAGATAGAATA
Source organism: Maxillicosta whitleyi (assembly GCA_029822895.1). Lineage (NCBI taxonomy): Eukaryota > Metazoa > Chordata > Actinopteri > Perciformes > Neosebastidae > Maxillicosta > Maxillicosta whitleyi. The sequence continues at coordinate 164 of JAPSES010130347.1, forward strand.
TATGTGAAGGGTGGGGTTTGTTGTGCCTGGCACCACTTGTTTTAAATGATTTTTATTAGTTTGTGTTGTCATTAAAGACCCACTTAGATTGTCCAACCAAGTCAAGGTCTGAGATATATACATATTGTATATCAACAAACACAACGAAAATAACAACCACGATAACACTATCAGTAATGCTTTACCTTTATAGACTTTCACTACCTTCCAACTCAGCAGGGTAAAATACACTTTGTGAGTTCAGCATCAAATTTAATTCTTTAACTCACTGAGGGCTGTCTCCATTGGTGGAAGCAACACCACTGACTCTTGTATTATCTCTATTTTTGCCGTCTCTTTTGCACTGAACATTGTTTCTTAATGCAGTAATAGTGAACGATTGTTAATGGTGGTTGTTTGGTGAAAAGCCTCAGCTGTTGTTGTGTTTACAGTTCAGTACCTGCCCTTCCACATGAATGAAAAGATGTTGGCTCATTGAGTACAGCTAGGTTACTTCCTGTTTACTGTACTTTGGACTGAGGCTCTGAGGGCAGACTCTAGGCAAAAGAGACTCACTATTCACTCTAGTGGAACAAAGTGGTATCACAGTGGTCCCATTCCAGCCAATTAACCCTGTGAAACCTGAACCAAAATGACAGAAATGTATTGATCCTTCTGAACGACACTTTTTTCCCCAAATCTCATTGCTCACTTATTATTGTTTTCGAACAAACAAAAATATAAAACACAAACATGTCTAACAAAATGGTAATTCCTTTTCAAAACTGGCAAAGTTCTGCCTCCTTCCTCATTAATGTCAATCTTGTAGTGTCACTAGAAAGGCCTCTGGTGAATGAATCCCTCCCCCTGGTGGATTATCCATGTATTACATGTATCTAATTGTATACACCAGGTTTTTCAAGAAAAAAAATATCACACTTATCATGTAGAGGACTTCAAATCTCATATATCAAATTATACATTTGGTCTTATAAGTTTAAGGCACATAATCTCTGCAATGACACTATATTTTTGACATAATATCAGAACAGTATTTAAATAATGACGATTTGAGTTATGCATTAACATTTTTCTAATAGAAATATACAAGATAGCTCCTCTTAGTTGTAAATTGAATTAATTTGTTGTGTTTTCTGTTTAATTATGTCTATATGGCTTTAGTTTCTTGCATTGCATCCTTGTGCTGGCCTTCAAATGAAAACAACAATGTATGTTTCTCAACCTGCCGACCTATTCTACTCTGTTCCCTCAGTATGTGCGGGTGATGCCTGCAGGTGGTCAGTGTTATGAGCCTGGTCCCTTCTTTCCGACTATTCCTCGTCATGTGAACAGGGTTGGAATCAGTCGGAGACGTAACCTTTTACTGAGGCCAGACTGGTTTGTGACTGGTGGACTTTTATTCGGAGCAGTGATTATTCTCTGCTTATGTGTTACACTGCTGGTAAGAATACACACACACAGACACATGCACGCACACACACACACACACACACACACACACACACACACACACACACACACACACACACACACACACACACACACACACATACCATAGGTCACGTTCAAAGTATCAAAGTATCACTCATTGCATTCATAAAACTCTTATGTGTAGATTCTGTTCCGTGAATATGGTTGGCCTGAGAAAAAGCCAGTCAGAGTGCAATATCGGTTGGTGCAGTTGTCCTACAACATGGATGACTACTCATCAAAAGGTTCAAGGGTGATCTCACTTAAGAAGACTCACAGAAACCAACAAGCCAGAATGACGCAAGACTCCATTGAACCAGGTGGGCTATTGTCTCACCGCACACATACAGGCACAAGTGCACATCTACACAAATGACCGCACGTATTATGAAAGGCCACAGGCAAAAGGTAATATGTTACATAAGTTATAGTCAAACATACTCTGCAACCCATCATTGTCTGCCAGAATAGTTAACAAACACACACATTTAAGCATACAAAGTTGCACAGTTTGTTGATCTGTAAAGATCGTTGTAGATTCTTATGTAACACTGACATTGACCCTTGGGAGTTTCCCCCACCCAACCAATTACTGGCAGAATGGACCTGCTATGTAACTCTTGTCACGTGCAGTGACACAGTCAAACTCACAACACTTCAAGTGTCACGGGAGTTTGGAAATAACCTTAGATGCAAATATCTCATAGGATGGAGCCTTAGGTTATCCACACTATCCATCTTGTAGATTACTCTGAATGAAGAAATGGGAGGGTATGGAAGTGAAATGTCAGAAAGCAGTCATTTATAAATGTAGATTTACTTGTCTTTCATTGCACACTATATAAGGTCTCATCAGTGTTATCATATGTGCTGACAAACACCCATTCCCTTACATAGCTGCAGCACACTTAAAGTTGCTTTTGAAATTAATACAACTTTGAACAATTAATTGATTTGAAACAAACGATGCAGGCAGGCTCGGAGGCATCTTTGGGACCATCACAGTACAAGTCCTTATCACGGTCCATTACAGATGACTCTGAGCCCAGAAAAACTGACTGTGCTTCAGGGCATAGTGTTAATAAAGCTTCCTGTTGGCTCAGTGATAAATCTGCTGCATGTATTGTAGGTATGCCAAAGGAATCCAGAGCCCATATGGTGTTACTAATTATTGATAAATGAAGATTCTGATGCAGTGGGTTATCTATTCAAATTATTTCTGTTCAATGATTTTGTCACAGATTTGAGAGCATATTGCAAGTGTTTGCTTCTGAAGGATTAGGCCTTTTCTGGATGTATGTACCAGGCCATAATTACAACCAATTTCTTCAAATCAAATCATTATTCACCATTTTTAATTCATTCCCTGCCTTAAGTTGAGCTACTTCTACATGTTTGAATGTTTGGAGTGAAAATAAGATTAAATGAAGCTAATGAGATAGTCATAATAAACTTTTTGTATATTACTTTCCTGGTAGCAGTCTGTGCAGGGACCTTGGAGGAGTTCTGGGATTATGAACACCAGGTGGATTTGGAGGCATTTAGCAGCAACACTTTCTACAGCATCCTGTTCAAACAAAGTCTGTCGGTCACCAAACGCTTGGGACAGCTCACCAACGAGGTCTGCACTAAATGAAATAGGAACTTTTTCCTAATTCACTGTACTGTCACACCATTTTCTTCTCCAAAGGTGCAACCCATTTCCCATAGAAAGTACCTAACAATGCCTAAATACCCCATAGGAATAATGTTTATCAATTTTTCATGAATAGACCATGCACCTTATTTTCACTGGCATAAGAGCATCATTCTGAATTTCAAATTCATATCAAACTTTTCCAGTAGATTATATTTATCAGTTAATGTTTTGGATGTTTTTGGTGTGACCCACTTGTTATATGCACATGCTCAATGTGTGCAATAAGACATTTTGACTGCTGAATTTGAAATGCATACAAGACCTTTTCTTTTAGTTCCACACATGCGTTCTTATTGAGTGCCTCTGTGTGTTATTTTTATCATCTCAGCCTGAAGCTAGTTCCTAGATACCTTTGTTTGAAGCTCGATACTGCATTTCATCAAATACCATTGCTTCAGTAAGCTTGTCCAAATCTAGGCAAAGTGGGCAGGACTACGACAGCAAACACTTACATGTTTTGGCTTTAAGGGTACTTTACATACACTCTCCTATAATCAGTTACATCTTATTTTTCCCTCCTTTTCTCTCCCACTTGCCACTGCCCTTTCTCCATTCATTGCAATTATAAAGTTCAAGTCTATTGAAACAGATTGGGTGTCCATTTGGAATGCCCTTGTTTTTTGTCGCACCCCTCTCTATCCCCTGCCCTTCCTGTTTGTCTGATAAAAATGCTGGCTGCACAGTGTGCAACAAAAGGTTGTTGTTACAGCCCTCAGGATAGCTGAGGTGATAAAGATGTAAGGGGAGATGGCACATCTTGCCCCCCTGTGTCAGTCCACAAACATGCATGTCTGTCTAGTGCTGGGTACACGCTACCTGCATGGGGTGGGGTGAGATGTGTGATCTGATTACTAATACCTTATTAAGACAGTTTATGTGACAGTCGTGTTGTATTCATTTGTGTGTTTGTGTGTATGTAGGTAAAGGAGCTGTACCAAGGGGTGCTTGGGAAGCTGCAAGTACTCCACCCACACTTAATCACGGAGGAGAGGATGGGGGAGAGTTATGAGAGGATTAGACGGGAGGTGGAGAGGGAGGTGGTGCGACGCAAGTCTTTAGGATCTCAGCTGAGGACCCTGTTCGACAATCAGCTGCAGGTGTTCTATACAGTACATTCATGTATAGTTATACAGCATCAATTCAATTTTCCCTCAGATGAATTTATATAACTTAAGTAAGACCAATTTTCTGTCAATGATGAGAGATAAGATGGATAAGATATGACTTTATTTATCTCACAGTTAACAGCAGCAGCATACACCAAGTGAGTGGAAAAAAAAAAACCAGGTAGAGAAAAAACGCAAACAAGAGAATCATAAAATGTAAGAAAAAAATGGGCATTTGTATGAATATAGAATTAAAATTAAATATTATTTACATATTGTTGTTGCACATGCACATTGTATGATATGCACATCTGTAATACATAGAAAAGACACATTAAATACATTTTCAAGTTGGCCTAAAGCAGAAGAGTAAAATTCTAGAAAATAAGAAAGATACTTTAAAAGTATTGATCTGTTCCTGGGCTGATAATCCACTCTTTAATCGATTCCTCCATTATAATAATTCTGCAGATTATAACCAATGTTTGTCTCCTTTTTTGCCACTTGATCTCATTGATGTTACAGATATTCAGTAAACAACTGAATTCTGATCACCTCATCCACTAAATAAGACTTTTTTTTGTCAGTTTAAATAGTAGGTTAATAAAATATTAACTCTTTTCCACATAGTAGGTGATGATAATTCCTGTTAGCACTGAATACAACCCACTAAAGATGTCCATTCACTACTGGTGTATGAGTGTATGTGTGAATGGGTGAATGTGAGACATTGTGTAAAGCACTTTGAGTACCAAGGTGTAGAAAACACCATGTAAGTGCAGAACATTTACCATTTACCATTTCAAATGAAACATGAAATTCATCTGACACACAACAATTACACATATGACAGACTCTTAGTCTTCTTTCCAAACCTTTGTATCATCCGGTGACTTCAGGCATTCTTTTTTGTTCTAAAGTTAAAAATTGCTTGACCGAAACCAAAAGCCTGAAAACACAAGCAATGAGTAGATACAGAACTTTTGCGTCCTCTTAGATCATTTAACCCTTACAAACTGTTCATTTCTTAATCCGTTCGGTTCAGACCAGGAATTCCCTCATAGTAAGTGTCTATATCAAATTTTGAACTACAGATTTATTTAGAATGTCTAAATAAACTTGAAATTAAAATTGACTTGAACCAGCCTCAGTGTCCAAAAATCTGTAGCACCTGTACAATAGTATACAATTTAAATGTTTTTCATTTTTGTGTATTTTGGCAAACATTTGGAAAAGCCATCAAATTTCAGGATAAAAGAATGATGTGTAGAGTATTTTATTTTATTTTTTTTAGTACTGTTGAATGTGTAAGGATTAAATTACAAAATACTGAAAGGCAATTGTGATTTTTTTTGCAGTCTGGCTAGCAAGTAATTAAACATTAATGAAAGCATAGTTTCCATTCAATTTGTGTAATAAGATCTTCCTAATTCCTCCTAAATCTTACACACTGGACCTGTGGGTGAATATGTGTTAAAGAAAGTGAAAACCAGTCTCTTTTTTCAGGGCTTGTCCTCAGTCTGCGTCTTCCCCTTCTACCAAGTCAATACAATAGTTTTTACACAGTCTCAAGACAGTTGACAGGTGGATAGACAGACAAACCAACAGAAGTGATCTTATAACATCCTTGGCAGATGTAACAAATAAAATAATAAGGCAATAAAAGCTACTACAGCCGGATCAAGTGTAATGGATGTTTTGTTCCCTGCAGGTATTAAGGAGAGAGCAGCAGGCCCAGCAGAGAGTCTACAGTGTGTTTACAGCCCATCTCAGAGTGAGCTCCAGGCTACTGGCAAAGATGTATAACAACCAGCTGATCTGTGAGCTGCAGCACCAAAAGTAAACCTTCCATTTGTTCCTCAAAGGCATTAGTTTATTGTTAAGTTACATGTAGACTATCAAAGATATTTTATACCCAGAGGTTTCACAACAACAGATCCATCTTCAAACTGTGTTTTTTTTTTTTCTTTCCATTTCTAGCCTAACCCAGAGGCTGACGTCTGTGGTGGATGAGATGGGAGAACTGTTATCAGCAGAATGCCAACGTCAAGGGGCCTGGGCGTTACTGGGTGAGGGTACAGGGGCCAAGCTGCTCTGCCCTGACACTGGGACAGTCCTGACCAAACACCACATCTTTTGTGAGCTTCTTTTGAAAACCATTTGTTGACTGTATTTATGAAGACTATGACTGAATATTAAAAAAACAACACCATCTACTGATAAAAAATGTACACTGCAACAAGACAGTCATAAGAAAGCAGTGTATTCTATAATATTTCTTCATTGTAAAAAAATTGAAATAAGGAAAATCTCAGTTTTTTTCAGCATTATTTTACACTCAGTTTCATCCATTAAATCTCCTCTGTGTCACAGTCTGGCTTGTAAGATACATAGCGCATATGCATCTTATGACACAGGCATTATAAAATCAACAGGTAACATGGAGTTCGTTTACTACAAGAATTGATGCTGACTTTAAGCATTTTCATCTCCAAGAAAACTCATATAATTGAATGAGATATAAACACTCTCATAAAGCTAGTCCAACATAATTTGCAACTCAATTAGTTTTACATAAAGTTTTCTCTAGTTCAATTAAAAAGAATATCATAATTTTACTGTAGCTAGTTTAGTGTGTGATTGTGCTATTGTCTGGCATAACTCCATCATTATTTAGAGTATGTTTGTGTAATTTTCCCTTCTGCTCACTCCAGGTCCTGATGGGTCCCTGCGTGCTGGTCAGGCAGCTCATTGTGATTCAGTCACAGGCCTCATAAGGCCAAATACACACAGCCATATGTTGCTAAGCAGTGGCCACACCATGGCGGTACCACCTCACTTCTTCATCCACCCACAGACTGGACGAGTTATGCCCATTACTGGCAACGTGGCATATGATCCTGCCAGCTCTACTTTAGCTTTCACAACTGACTCATGCACAGGTACATGAAGATGTCTGAGTGGTGGATGTCTTTGCTACATTCAGACTGAAAGAGCATTTGTTCTAAGTAATATCCAAGTGTAGGATGAGATTTAACATGTTTCAGGTAAATGTGTGTGTTTGATGGTACGAAAACATGCAGCTATGGTGTTAGTTATGATTTATTTACAAAAAACCTTACTACACAATTTTACGTTAAAGCAAATTTAGAATTGCGTTTATAACAGATATACTGTAACAGAGCATGTTTATTTTTTATTAATCGTAGACCTTTTTATAAATAAACAATCTAGAAATAATTTATCAGTAGGTTGAACATGCAACATTAACATAACTGAATGCGTTTTCCAAATTAAATGAGTGTCATCATGTAATAATTCTTGTCAGAGTCTGACATGAACTGAAGTTGAACATATTCTCATTGTCATTTCTTTGTGTTGTAGATAAATACAGTGGAAAATACAATACATGAAATAGATGCACAGAATTCAATGTATTGCATTAGTGATATATCAGTCAGATAAATGGAATATTTCTGTTCACCAGTTTCTGATTGATAGGAACCTGTTCACATGTAACCCTCAGGTGACAGCAGGAAGTGGGACGGCCCCCTCCTGCCTTTTGTTCCATATCCGACCTCCTGCTACTCGGGACAGCCGCTTTCCAGCACTCGGCTCAGAGGACTTAGACCAGGCCAGAGACTGCAGCTGGGTGTACCTATGTCAGACCCAGAAACTGGGGTCCCAGTTCCCATTTTAGCTGTAACCATCCACCCTGATACTGGATTAGTGTACCCACTGGGTGGGCTGCATGTGTGCCCTATCACCCGCCTGCTGCAGCCAATACAGATTGGCTCTCCAATGCTGGATCCCAGGACTGGGAACGTTGCACTCACTGTTGGAGTCAGTCTAGATCCAGTGACAGGTTAGTGCTGCCACTGAATCTGAAATACAGCCTTTATCTCTAATGAAAAGAGTTATGCTGCGTGTTTGTGTGTTTGCACAGGCACTGTGCTGCCAGTAGGTGGAGTCCTTCTCTCTGAGTCCTTTATTGAGCCTCTGAGTGGACGGATGGTGAAAGTTGGAGGGGCCACTATAAGAGCAGGACAAGTGGTGCCTCATGGGGGAGGATGCCAGACCCTTCTGGATAATAAGGTGTTGGATCACATTATGATAATAATAATAATAAAAAAATGCTTTTAATTAACTTGTTCCAAAGGAAGCATTAAATACTCCAATCATTTTGCGTCTTTTAGATTTACTATCTTCCAAGTGAAATGATTTATAAAGAATATTTTGGATTTTCTTTCAACTGTGTGATCACAAATGTTATAATATAAGCCAAGAAAAAACAACAATAAAACTTTCCTCAATCAGGTTCTGGCAGCAATGTTCAAAGTTGTGGAGATCCTGAAGCCACTAACAGAGGAGTGGGGTTCGGATCATACTTTGCAAATTCCTCAGCCTCATCGAAGTGAAAGGGGGAGTGGTCGACAAGAAAATCTTCTTCCTGCAGCAAAAGAGCTCCAGCAGGCTTGGGGAAGAGCCCTGTACTGTCACTTGCAGCTACAAACCAGACTACAAATCCTGTTAGACTGGGCCGTGGGTCTTCAGCAGGATGGAGGGGCTTGGGGTGAGAAAATGTAGTGAGAAAACTTTTCGTTTTTGTAGCTCTATATGGAATACACATCACAATAGATTCTCATTTTCAGAAGTTCTGCCCTTTGGTGTGCGATACTTTCCTCTTTTATCAGTGAAATGTTTTTTTTTTTTCTTTTGGTTTTGTTTGTATTAACTATATTCTACCTGAAGGTTTTTGAAAAATGAACATTATCCTAAAAGACAAAAAAAAAGCTATTATTTTTTTTTTCCTATTAAACCTATAACTCCAGTGTCTCTATGCCTATCCTCTCTCCGACATAAATCCATTAGTGATAGAAAATAAAAGGCAGCACAGATGTATTACCTTTGGTTAACTTATCTGCTTTTATTTGTATATTCGAAGAGAATTTCACCAAATCGGCTGCTCGTAAAAGCTGGAGTATTTGACTTTTTTTTTTTTTTTCATACAAAGCCCCTAGCTCGCTTTGTGTTGTGCTTTCTAAATTGGACAACGTTGCCCTGTAGTGCATCCTGTTACTAAGCAAGAAAGTTTAAAGCATAAAGTCACATATACACATTTACAAATTAAAAAAGGGCACTGCAAAGGTTTCATTAGCCTAAGGAGGGTGACATGTTCCTACCTCAGTGACTTTTTACATGACCTTTATTTTTTCATAAACAACTAGCCTCCACAAAAACTTAGCGTGACCTGTTTTTCCCCACTATTGAATTAGCACATGCTGTAACTCCTGTGTAACCCACAACCCTATTAAAGCAATATAATCTTTAAATGCGATATATCCAGCATATAAAATCTCCACTTTTAGACAGGCTGAAAACTCCCCTTTAAATGATATACCCATACTACGGGCTTAATTCCACACCTCTCAGCCAAGGGCATCAACAGAAGCAGTAAGATGAAAAAACATGTTACAACCAGTGTTCACAGTTTGACCACTGGAATGGGATCGTCTGAATCAGAATGTGTTCAGAGTAGATAATTAAAAGGCAAAAAGGTACATATTACAGACTTCCTAAAAATAAATAAATAAATGGTAAACTGCACAACTTACGTTTATGCATGCTAGTCACATCTGCAACAACAAATCAATGCAACAATGAGAAACAAATACAATTACACACAGAATAATGTTAACTTTATGATTTTTGAGACTTTATCACTGATTGGAATAGAAATAGATTCATAAATCGTCTATTAGAGAGATTTATTTAGAGAGATGTATTATGTGTAGACAGTTTGGAGTAGATCTGGTAGCTATGTGTTGTGGAGGTGTAAACGACAAAGCACTTCATGGAGAATGGTTTGGTTGTCAATCAGCCCTTCCTTCATCGTGCACAAGTGAGAAACTGACAGACAAAGCTTCGCCCTCTCAGAAATCAGTTCTGACTTATCCAAGAATTCAGTCTAACTTATAGTAGCCTGCGCTAAGCTTACATGGCATTGCTTAATAATATGATGTATGATGCTGTCACAAAGCAGAAGAAAGAATATTAGATGAACACAGACAGTATAAGACCTTGAAGTCATCCTGGGAATTTCATACAGTGGGGTCATGCTGTACCTTGTGGTATTGTTAGAGATAAAGTAGCTTACAAAACATGCAGATTTGAAGAACTGACAAAGTAAACAATAGTATCGAGACCTGTGGTTAGAACGAGAATTAACACTGACCCATCACAGGTGTCTTATAAACTAACAGAAGACTTATGGCCAGTATTAAAATCAGTGTTAACATACGAAACAAATATTACATTTGGAGTAAAACCCATTGTCTCATTAATTCACAGAATTTCATATTTTGACCCACAACTGTATCTCAGAAGGATGGAACCAACCAACCTTTTTCATTACTTTTATTTTGGAGGCGTTTTACCTGTAGTCCAGTGTAATCATTAATCCTAAGCAGAATGTTATTTCTTTTTTTTTTTTTTATTATATTTTATACAACACATATTTGATTCTCCCATATTTAAAATACATATTTTAATTAAATTTGTAAAGAAACATTCTCACTTGTTAGTTAACATTTCTTATTGTAATCCATTCCTCAAGATACAAGGTACAAGATATACCTTTAAAAAGCAAAGAGGACAAAATAAGCTATTTATGCTTATATGGTAAATACAGATATATTATCTTTCCAGCCAATAGAAATGTAAAACTGAAAACCTATACTTACACTACAGTTCATTCATGTTTGAGCAGGTATATATATATATTTTTTAAACCCTCCATCTTTACCTGTGCTCTTCATATCAGGAGAAATTCCCCTCTCGGGTTCGGATATATGTGTGCCAGCTCTCCTGGGCATGGAATACCCTGATCCAATGGGTTCTGGTCTTAGCGTTCCTGTTTTGGGTTATCAGACGGAGCCTGTCTCTGGGATTACACTTCCACTGGCAGGAACTATGGAGGACACTGATGGAAAAGGTACTGTTACAAACAACTGCACTAGTCTATGTAGTTAATTATACAAAATCAGCTACATTTAAGGCCACAGCTACCTGCAGGTGCACACAAGGTGATTTCCTTTAGTACCCTTTTGGCATGCTGCCTTATTCTTACTAGGTCAGTGGTTTCCTTGTTTGTTGGGTCATGACCCCATTTCAACGTCAAAAATTTCTAGCAACCCCAGACATTCAAAATAGCCCTTTTTTTAATTGCCAAAACTAATGTGTTTTGAGCATGTAATAGTTTGCTATAGTAGGTTGCAAATAAACATTCATTTTGGATGACATTTAGTCTATATAATGTATATTATTATGGACAGAGAGGGGAAAAGTGTCACAAAGATGGTTAGGACCCAAGTGCAATACAGTCAGGGATTAGGTTTATAAGCAGTTTAATTAATAGCAAAACACGAATCACTCAATCACTGGATCCAGTACAGGTTGAAGCAGAAGGAGTAGTAAGTGTGGATCCGAGGAGCATGTAGTGTGGATGGTCGGGAGCGGTCCACGGGTTGAATCCCAGGGTTTCCAGCATAGGTCGGGTGGTAGGCTTGGTCGGGGGCGAAGGACAGGTCAGGTTCTGGAGAGGAGGCTCAGAGACGTGGTCGGGCAAAAGGCAGGTGAGGTTTCTGGGGAGCAGGTAACAGGGGGGTCAGGCAAAGTACAGATCAAAAACAGAGACAGGCAGGAAACAAATGTTGGAAAGTCATGGAAGTGCAGAGCAACGATCTGGTAATGAACAAACAGCACAATGGTAGATATATGGGCTCCACCTGATGAGCCACACCTGTGACTCACCAGGTGAACAGACTCAGACTGATTACTGTGAGGCAGAGCTGGTGAGAGAGAAAACATAGAGCAGAGACAGCAGAACAGACAGATGGACAGAAAGGCGTGGCACAGGGTGGGAGGAGACAGCAGCTGAGTGTCCCAGGTGAAAACAGTGATAATGATGAGGTGAAAGGGTCAGAGAGGAAAAGGAACTAAAGTGGCTGATGCAGAGGTGTGGCTGAGGGAGTGAGAAACATCAGGCAGGTGGAAACAGAACGCAGAGGGGAGCAGGACTACAAAGAAAGTGACAGAGCGACAAACCGTGACAGAAAGGACAGGTTCAGATTACTGAACAAAGTTAGAATTTTATTTTACTAGGTCAGGATATGTACAGTCAGTCCAGTTTGTATTTACAAGGATGACAGTTAATACTGACCAAACATTAGCTCAAAGTATGAAAGAGCTGCAGCATCTGAAACCGACCACAGTGAACATTTGAAAGACAAACAGAACCACACTGCTTCAGTTTCAGCTTCACTTTGTCTTTTATGGATTGGGATTGTCTCAACTCACCATAAATATTTTTTTTATTAGTAAGTTTTTATTTTGATCAATTACTAGAAAGGTGACACCATTTGAATTTCAGGTGACCCTACATGGGGTACTGACCCCAAGGTTGAAAAACACTGTACTAGGTGGAAGGACTTTCTGTTGGACATTGGGTTAGAAAAATGATCCCTAATCTTTAACTCGAAAAAAAATCCAATACACACTATGTGGGTCGGAGCAGAAGTTACATTAAGTGTGGAAATCTTTCTTAACCTTTTTTGACAATCCTACAACACATGTACAAGGCCCGTAAGATGTATATTTGTTTGTAATACTCTGATATGTAATTATTTTTATTTCTACAGTGCCATATTGTATCTGCATACAGATATATGTTGACAGCAAGGGGATTAGTAGGGTTAAGTGGGTTTTGCTTGATTTTGTCTTCTTTTTTTTAATGTGTCTGAAAACCCATGTGTATTATCATTCTTCTGTATTTTGGAATTCAATAAACATATCTAAACACAAAATTAGCTACATTTAGTTAGTTTAGTTAGAAGTATAGCACATACATAGCTTGGACTTGTGTCTGAAGCTACAGTTTTGTACTTTACAGGCCTAGAAGCGATCCGTTATGGCTCCCAGACTGTTGACCCAGTGACAGGGATGTTAGCTCCAGTCGTCGGTGCCAGATTGGATGTTTCCAGGAAAACCGTTGTACCCATCACTGCCTCCTACTGGCTAACAATGGCTGAACAAGCTGACAATGTTCAAGTGGGAAAATTATGCTTATTTGCTATTATATCTAGTGTTGTGTTTTATGTTTTATTGTTTTGATATTTATTTTATTGTTGTATTCCAGATTGATGCACTGCAGAGAGAAGTGTGCGCACGAAATACTCACTGGCAGCAGCAAAGGATAAAGGAAGAGGATATTCTGTCTGATCTGGACTCAGCTCTGTCCCAGTGTGTCTTCAAAGTTACAGAAGCCAACACTTATCAGGTCAGCAGAAGATGCATGCTATTTTGGTTGTGAATATCTTATATAGTTTGGCCTCAGAGTAGAGGATGGGAGCTTTTTTGAACATATGGATGCATTAATGTTAGAGCACAGAGCATTGGAAAGTAATCCCGGAGAATCTTCACATCCTGGATGGAAAAGCAGTATCCTGTTTGGCACAGAAATGTTAAAATGCAAGTTATGTTCTGGGTGTGAGTGAGTGTCGTGTTTTGAAATAATGGAAAAGTTCTGTGTCAAGGAAATTGGAAAACAGGAGAGGAGTGACCAGTGAAGACAAACAGACAGCTTGGCACAAGTAGACCGGAAAGAAAACAAAACACAAAGAGGAACATGAGGGGAACAAGTCAATGCAGTGGCTGAAAAACTATCTGGAAAATGAACAAGTGTGATAATGTGTCCAAGACCGTGCTGCAGTGACTGCTGTACGCCTTGGGGCTGATTGGAGGGTTAGCCAGCAGGTGTCAGAGTGCCTGTTCAGGCCTTATATTAACATGGTCCTGAATGAGCCTATCACCAGTGGCTGGCTGTAGGCACATGTGTTCACACCTGGAATGAAAATGTATCAGAGTATACTTCTTTGCTCTGTAGGGAAAGAACCAGACTCATCTAGAGCCTAAAATATATATAAATAAATAATGGTTTAATTTCAATTTGAAAAGACAAGCTTTAAATTGTCTCTTTGCATTTGTCTACCAGCAGCTTTAAATTTAGAATACTCTCTTGCCTGTTACTCTCTATGAAGTATGCTTTAATAAATCCAGACGAAATACCATACATTTTGATATGACAGCTTTGACTATTTCATTTTATTTTATACATGATTGTCTCTTACACACAGCATATGCTTTAGAAATTATTGTCCTCAAGCTCTTAAAATGTGTACAAGTATTTCTAGTGAATGTCAAAAATTATGATTATTATATTTACTGCTTTTGAAATGACACTGTTTATGCAATGCCTTTGATAGTCATAGCTGAATAGGCAATTCATCCATCCATTTTAAGAAGATATATGTATATATATATATATATATATATACTCTATATATACGTGTCCCATACTCCTGCTGAGTGCATCCTGTAGTTTGACTTTGATGCATCCTTATTATATCCTGAATGTGTTCATAAAAGCTGTCCACTCAGAATACATGTTACTGCCAGTTCTGAATGTGTCCTGAAATAAATAGTGGGGAGTGGAGATAAGTGGGAGTGGGAGGCTGAGTAGGAAACAAATCAGAGGAGTATAAACAAACAGGAGATGAAAAGAAACTCCTTGACAGTTGATGTGATTTTTACACTGTTCTGTTTTTTGTTTGTTTGTTTTTTTAAGCATATTCATCTTTTTTTCTTTTTTTTTTTTTTTTACATTTTAACTTAGTATTTATCAATGTTGCCACTTACACAGCAGATGATTAGAAGGTGTGGGTTCATGTGCCTTCGTGGATGTAAAATTGATTAGAGATTTAATTTGTCTGTCTGCAGGGTTTGCATTCCATCCTGTCTGCATTCTTCTTTCTGTGTGCTAATACACTGCCCGGCCAAAAATAAAAATATCACACATGCAACATTTGATTCCACACTCTTCAGCTTTGATTCCAGGACACATTCACTGTCACATCTTTTTTTTTTCTTTCTTTTCTTTTTTTTTTTTTTTTTACCACATAATGCTTACATAGTACCACAATAAGGTTCATAATATTTTTTCAATCCATATTTTAATTCATTTTTTGATTATTGATGAT
>JAPSES010130364.1:0-15533 GCA_029822895.1 Maxillicosta whitleyi
ACACACACACACACACACACACACACACACACACACACACACACACACACACACACACACACACACACACAGATACAGAAATGCACAGAAGTACACAGCAGCAGCAGAGTTGTAACTTGACTCCTGATGAGTGTGTGTGTGTGTGTGTGTGTGAAAGGATGCTGACGTAGCACTGTGTTATCATCAGTAATGGGCTCATCAATACTAAAATATTCAGAGAGGGAGAAAAGACATAGAATGAAGAGAGAGATAAACTGAAAGCAAAGACTGTGCAAAAGGAATCCATTGTTTATCATTGTTCATGCTTTTATACTTTTGCATGTGTTTGCACCGTGTATATACTGCTGCTCTACATTTTAATTGCCTATCTCCACTCAGGACTCCAGAATTATATATAGTATTCAGCAGGAAATGAAGCGTATGTTATACCTAATCTTCTGTGAGAAACATAATCTTCTAATTTGAGCAGTTTAAGTTTATTTCCATATTGTAAACACACGAAAGAGTAGTATATATATTATAACAGCAAGTAGGTCAGGGGTGGAAGTAACATTACAATCACAATTTTGCATGCTTTTTGAGTAATTTTACCTTCATGAGGTTTTGTTTTGTTGTACACTTTTTTATGACATGGCCCAAAAACATGTGAATGACCTATGCACCAAGAAATGACATGATCTCCTGTGCCAAGTCATTAAATCAGTAGCTCATTCCAGACACAGACACAGCACGGAATCTAACTACAGGCCTAAATGTATCTGAATCCCAGTCATGTTCATTCAAGGCTGAAGGTGAACATGAAGAAAATCTTTTACCAATTAAACTGTAATCCAAGGAAGGCAGCTTCATTCTTCATTCTGTAGCATAAACTTTCTGCATATAAAATCTCTAAATCCAGTGTATGCAGGAAACATATTCTCAGTAATAGCCAATATATTTGATGGTGTTGATTCACAAGGTGTTGCTGTCATATTTTGAAGTTTACTTCCTAACATTAAACAACTCAATGTATTTGCTATTTTTCTATATATTTGCTGAAGTTGAAGCTACATCCCAAACAGAGAACAACATCAGAATCTGAAAATACAATACATCCCTTCCTTCTGCTGCTCTTTCCTCTTTATCTAAATCAAAAGACTAAATATACAAATCAATAGCCCTCTGGTGAGACATCGATCAGAGCAGTAGAGTCACATCTAAGTTGTATCTGACAGAATTTGGTCAACGATTAGTAATTACATCTGTCAGTCACATAGTTATCTACCCTACCCATCTGGAAATACCTATGATTTGATTAAATAAGGCTATAAAAGTCCAATTTCTACAATCTAAAAACACAGGTAACGAGTAGATGTAGAAATCTCATATCCTCTCAGACGTATTGAAAGCGCAGTTTTGCAGTGATGCTAAAATCTTACCAAGAACTCCAGCTTTACGTCAATACCGTGTTTATTTATTGTTGTATTAGTCTGATTTGATCTCAAACCAGATAGTGACTGTAAATGATGAGACTCAACATTTTAACATAACTTAAAAAACAAAAAATCAGAGGTAAAATATCATCACAATAACAATACTTTAAATACACAACTATTATCAATGCTGTTTATCGAATTCAATAAAATGTGTTCCATTTGTTTTCTACATTGACTGTAATTATTCACGGCCTTGTTTGGGTTGACATGAAGCTGTCAGTGCTGAATCACCAAAGCAAGGGATGAGTAACTGTATTAAAAAAAGATCTGGCTGTGTGATTAAAGAAGTCAGAGGTCAGGAGTGTGAAGTAA
Source organism: Maxillicosta whitleyi (assembly GCA_029822895.1). Taxonomy (NCBI): domain Eukaryota; kingdom Metazoa; phylum Chordata; class Actinopteri; order Perciformes; family Neosebastidae; genus Maxillicosta; species Maxillicosta whitleyi. The sequence goes on from JAPSES010130364.1 coordinate 1,788, forward strand.
GAGATGTTAAATGTCCTGGTGAGCTCTGAGGCAACATTTAATCATTGAGCTTAATCTTAGCATAGCGATGAACACATTTAATCAAACATTTGGGAATCTTGTTCTCAGTCGTGATTAAATTTAAGTCATGGTTTCTTTTTTTGATAACGAAATGTAAAATTTGTCAGAGCTTTAAGCAAATGTCAAACTCAAGTGAAAAACTTGATTTCCTTGGAATATTAATAAGTATTATGTAGTAGTGGTTGTATCCTGGTAAATTTTACATTTTAAACCTAATGTAACAGCTTAAAATGTAAATAAAGTTACAAACTACAGTTATAAATTATATATTATCTCTTTCTGCAGCTGATGTGGTTGTTGAGGTCGCATAAATACATAGTAAAACACTATCCTGAGTAATGCATACAAATGAAAAAGCATGCAATATTGTGATGCATAGCTGGGCCAACACATGAGCATCACCTGTGAATATATGTGCTCCAGCAAAGTGATATTTATCTGTCAGTCAACACAAAGGTCTCTGTACTGAATACAATACAAACAAGGTCTGAAAAGCTGCTCTTAACGTAACCATGTCATTTGCATTGTCGCAGCTGGAAAGGCCCAGGTGTAAGTAAAGAATGAGTGATGTCTAAATTACATTTAGCTTCTGTTGTGTCCTACAGGGACACTGGAACAGGAAGCAGCTGTCAGTAATGTTATCGTACAAGTATTAATGCAGGCTGTGAAAATGGCATGTCATCCTTTTAACATGTCTAAGCAGAAACATTCGAACGCTTTGACTCTCATACCTTCAGGAAATGCAGAAATCTTCATTTAGGAAGTGTCTTTGGACTGTGATAGTATAAGGCTGATTTAATGATGCTTAATTTGTGTCATCCTTCATTATTTTTCATAGATAGATAGATAGATAGATAGATAGATAGCACTAACAGCACTGTTTTTCAGTCCAATACCATAGTTATTGATGGAAGAACTGAAGTGATTGTCGCTATTATCAAGAAAACATGGAAAAATGGCTAGATATCAGCTCTGAAATTACACTTTTATGAGCAATTTGTGTTGTTATCATTGTATTTGTCCAAACAAATGTATCTTCAGTTGTACCAGACTTTAAAATGAACAAGAAATTGAAGAAAACAATGGTGTTCTTATCATTTTTTTTAAATAATGCGAATATAGATAGAAGTTGCAGTAAAATAGGAAGCATCTGTTTTTTTTTTTATGTTCTTGTAAGTTGTAAAACACCCATTATCAGAATGGTAGTAGCATTTCTTTTATAGTCCAGTGAATTACAGAGGACATATCAATAATGTAAATGATCTAAAATGTATCACACACATCCACATAACTCACGTTCCTACTGCACCAAATCGATTCACCCAACACCACACACAGTAAACTCCTGTAACAAGGCCTGCACTTTAGTCTGTGTGTTTTTCCCTCTTATACAGCTTACACTCCTTGTGTCTTATTATCATCTTATCAGTGACTGGTAAAGCACTTTGACCTGCACTAATCTGCACAAACGGAGCCATACAAATAAAGAGTAATTGACTGATTGATTGATTATGTTTATTCAAGCCAGAGGGTAAGATGAGAATACATTAACTTAACAAAAACAAGCTGTTTAATGCTAAACAGAGTCTAATCTATGCAATTAAATGTAAAACAAGATGACATTATCATTAGTTGTGGATAAATGTTCTTGTTATTGATTCTTAATCAGCATCAGTAGTAATTTCCTGTAGCCATTATAAACAATTGCTTCAACTTGATGATTATCTACAGTATTTGTCATGAAACTGGGAGCTCGGCCCATCTTTTGCCTTTATTCTGACCCTTTGATGTGATGCCATTAATCTTATATGAGTTTCTGTATCTTTTCCTGGTGCTTCTTTCTTCTTCTGTGAGCATGCTTTGTGTGCCGTCTTAGAAATGTTGCCGAAAGTAAGTTTTGATGTGTGTCTGTTGTTTCTTTTGTGGGTTCAGGAATAGAAAACCTGGCCAGCTGCTCACTTGTGTTGACTGCTTCTCGTGCTTTATTAGGGTGAGTTATTTTAAAGACAGGATTGAATTACGTTCAGGTTAAACTCTGGGTTTCACGTACTACTGTGGGTTTGGTGTTGGGTTCAAGGGAGGATGAGATGATGTTGTTCTAAGGACATGAATTAAGTCAATACGTTGTCATCGTATGTATGTGTGTGTGTGTGTGTGTATGTGCTTGTGTGTGAGCCTGGAGGTGTCATAGGGGAATGAGCCTGACAGCTCCCATGGTTCCCAGCTTTGGCTCCAGCAGCTTCTGTCAGCCTTCTTATCTCTATGGATTGTTGCCACAGACAGGTGTTTTTGTGTGTGTGTTTGTATCTGTGTGTGTGTGCATGCAGACAAGTGCATGTGAGTGTGTGTATGTTTACAACGGTGTGTGTTTGTATGGCTACAGTTGTCTTTCTGTCAGTAGCCCAGCAGAGGCCAACTGTGAGTGTGTGACTTTTTGAAGGTGTTTTTGTCAGCTGGTGCAACCTGTTTGTGTGTGTTTGTGTGCGCCCATGGGAGATTAAGGTGGGAGGTGTGGCAGCTGTGTTTGAGACACTGAGCTTCGGTTTAATTAGAAAACAGTATCAAATGCCCCTCTGTGTGTTTGAGACATCATTGACAGGCAGTAGATGTGTGTCTGCGTGCATGTGTTTGTATGTTATTACATTTAGAAGGACATTTTGACATTAGGACCAGCCTTGATTTTAGAACATAGGGTTATTTGTTTAGATCTCCACCAGACAGTCTTTTAAAACAGAAGATTTGGAAACTATGGGTGAGCATGATGAGCACAACCTAAAGAGGGTGGGTGGGTAGTGTGTGGGTCAGTGGTAGTGTGTCCTGTATAGGGTGTCCTATTCCTTCTGGTGTGCCTCAAAGGATCTAATTTCAGTAAAAAAAATAAAAAAATTTAAAAATGGATTCAGTTTGTGCCACCATTTCCGTATATGTTTGTCATTTTAGAAAATACCCGCCAATAGAGTAACATCTAGTTTTGTGTGGAAACAGCAGTGGACTTCATCTGTTGTCACACATGATTAAAAATGTGAAAATCAGGACAGGTCTGGTCAGGTTGAAACTGTAGAGATCCTAACCACCCCTGAACAGATCCTGGAGAGAAAATTGATGTCAGGGTAGTCTTTCTATTTTGATATCAATAAATCAGTCAAATTTTATTTGTATAGTGCCACATCATAACAAAAGTTACCTCATGACACTTTATATTTAGAGCTGGTTTAAACCAGACTCTTAAAGGGATAGTTGTGGATTTTTGACATGAATCTGTATTTCATCCCTGTCATCACTGTAGTTAGTACATCCACACTGACTTACAGTGTCCTGTCCTGTGAGCCCAGTTCTGGTCCAGTTTTGGTCGAAACAAAAGTAGTTTGCGGGGGTCACTAAAATAAAAGGTTTTTCTTCTCAAAACAGCATGTGTTCAAAAGAGTGATTTATTTTCATCACAAACCAATGTTCATGAAAAAGTCACACATCGTAATCACTTGGCCCTACTTTCTCTCTCTTTGTATCTCTGACAGTTAGTCTACCTGTTTCACTGGTGAAAAAAGTTGTTGACTAATGCGCAGCAGTCAGCGGCATGACAGCGCACTGATCGGAAATGAGAGAAAGTAGGACCAAGTGATTATGATGTGTGACTTTTTCATGGACATTGGTTTGTGATGCAAATAAATCACTCTTTTGAACACATGCTGTTTTTAGAAGGAAAACATTTTATTTTAGTGACCCCCTTTCCTTTAGACCAAAACCGGACCAGAACTGGGCTCACAGGACACTGTCGGGGGTAAGTCAATGTGGATGTACTACACTGATGACAGGGATGAAATACAGATTCATGTCAAAAATCCCAAACTATCCCTTTAAGCCAATTCACAGAATCCTCCAGGTGCAAACAATTTGTGACAATGGTGCAGCAAAATTTATTTTAACAGGCACAAAACCTGGAGCAGACCCCGGCTCTGGATGATGTCCTCTGCTTCGACCAGTTGGGGTTAAATAGAATAATAATCACAAATGAGAAAACACATAGTAACTCTTCCACAAATGATAGTGGGATGTATATCCATTTACATCCTACACATCTTTTCACTGACAAAACAATGCAATTTTTTGAGTTTTTAATGAAAATATGTTGCATTACATCCTGAAACTAAAACAACCTGGTGATTTACCTGATAATGCAGTGTTCTCTGCTTTAGATATGTTCTATATGGAGACGAGAAACAAACCCAAATAGGCAGGCATTCAGTAGAGGAGACAAAGTTTCAAGTAAGAGGCTATGGAATGTACTGTCCTCCAAAGACAGTTGGACAAGATTCTGTGTGTCCCTATCACTTATAGCCTTCAGAGTAAATAACCTTAAAGAAGCTTGCAGTGTAATCTGCCAAAGTGACAACCTACAATTAGGTCTGACATCCAGCGTTGGCACTAACAACCATTTGTGATGTCGCTGTAAAGATTCGTTGTTTTGATGTGACACAACGATGCCTGAGTCCACTGGACATTTTATGAAGGTCATTGAAGTTAGAGTGTAAGGCAAGGCAAGGCAAATTCATTTGTACACAGGGTAAATCACAGTGCTTTCCTAAAATGGAAATGAGTCAAGTTAAAAACACACAATTACAATAAAAACATAATCAATAAAACATAAATAATAATTAAGAGTTGAACAGAGCTGTTTTCAGCCTGGACTTCAACATTGTCAGAGTAGAGGTCTGTCTCACTGTTCCAGAGTTTAGCTGCATGGAAATGAAACGCTGCTTCCCTGAGGTTTTTAGGGTCTGAGATTGTTCATATGGGACCAACACGTCAGAAATGTGCTTTGGTGACAGACCATGAAGACATACATGACCAGAGCTATTTTAAAGTCTATTCTCAGAGCAACAGACCTGAGTGAAGTAATATGGTGGTACTTCCTGGTTCTAGTGTGGACCTGAGCAGCAGTGTTCTGGATGTACTGTAGCTGTCTTCCAGCTGGTTTAGAGAGTCTAGTGAGAAGGCCGTTACAGCAGTCTAACCTGCTACAGATAAAGTCTGCCTAAGTCTGATTTAGACAGTAAACCTTTGATTCTAGCAATGTTTTTGACATGGTAAAAGGCTGATGATGTTATTGATTTAATGTGGCTGTTAAAGGTTAGGTCTGAGTCCATTATAGCCCCTATACTTCTAACCTTATTTTTAGCTTTTAAAGGACGAGATTCCAGATGACTGATGACACTTTCTTTTGTTTTTTGTGGGCCAAAGACAATGACTGTAAACAGCTCTGTCTTTTTGTGTGAGTCAGTTGCTCATGTATTATTTGCTTTTTCCAGGAAGCCTCTTATATGTGATTGTTTTTCTTTAAACCAGTGTAAAGTTGCTGCCATCACAGCCACAGTGTTGCTAACGTAGCACAGGAAGCAGAGTGGGATATATGATTTGTCACATAATTTGTCACATCATCGTCATCGTCATCATCATCATCATCATCATCATCACTGACTTCTACTACACTTCAACCATAAACACTGACTTACACTGGCCTCCATGTTTTCTTCTACATAACAACATGCTAAATGTGACGTCATGTTTTTTCAAGCTTGTGATTCAGATGTGGCTGAATTCTTTACAACAGCACACAATAAATTCAATTCAGAGAGGATTTTAATTTGCATTGTTAAAGATAGTGATTAAAGATACCTAAGATGAATAACATTGGGAAGAATTCAATATAATATCTTAACTTGTAGTTATTTTTAGAAATTTACCCATAGTGACTTTTTGGTGAAAGTTTTATCTCTGTACATCTTGACATAATAAATACACTGCATATGATGGATTAGAATCAAATTAGATGTTATGATGTGATTTAAACATTTTTGCCACATGTAAATGAATAAATATCAATTGTTTTTCTGACTGACCTAGACGACCTAAAATGTAATCAACTAACGCATAGACAAAATCTGGAACATCATTAAAATGATAACATAATAAAATATAAATGATATCAGTTCCCAAATTATGTGAAATTTGTATGATTTAATGTGAAAAAAGTATTATTAAAATGTTTACATATACAAACCATCCTTTAAAAACACAAGAAAAACATGAACAAAAAGAAAAAATTGCAGTTTTTTTTTTTTTTTTTTAACAATTTATGCCATTATTTGGCCTCAGTTCCTCATTTTCACATGTTCATTATAATGTACAGATCACAGTGTATCTACAAATACACAAAATATTTAATAACCGGTAGAATATTGGTACAATTACACTTTTCTGGTTGTTCACATTTGTAAAAGGCTAGTGTGGAAATGTAAACATTTTTGTGTAATTTTTTTCATTTATAATAATTTATTATGATACTGTTTTATTGGTCTGACCCACTTTAGATAGAATTAACGAAAAATTATTTTAACATCTTTGATTTTTCATATCTTCAGTGTAATTTTTGCATTTCACTAATTCATCCCGAGGGATTGGACCCTTCGGCTGACCAGTTTTGCCCCTAGGTAACTTAAGAACAAAATAAATAATTATACATTATATAATACATTTTACCCCTTAATAACACTACTGTGCTTTGACATGCAGTTGATTCAGTAGCACACTAACAATTATGAAAATGAAAACGTAATATATTTTATTTAAATATATTTTTCCCAACTTTATGCACAAGAGAAAACATAGAGGCAGGAAGCTTTCGTGCTATTTTACACTTCCTCTCATAAACACACTTGACAGTGTACAGTCAAACACAATATTAAGTCAATGCTATTGATCTTTCATGTATAACCTTAGGACTTTAAAGTGCTTTAAAGGGGTGTGGCTTGCCTGTATTTTCTCCAACATCAGATAGAAACAACACAGCCCCTGCACATCCCCAGTCCAAACAGCATTAGAGTGTTATTTGCTCTAGTAGAAACTATATACTGACCTACATATTCAAGTAGAACTGAAGTAGATGACATGTGACAGATGAAAACTAATCTGGGGGGAACACAAACTTATAACTAACAAAATAATAAGCTTTAATTGTACACTATGTTACTATGCACTGGGTTACTAAACTATGTACCAAAGCCACAAGTAGAGTCTCCCAGTTTTTATTAGAGCTGCATTTCCTTTTCTTGGCTGTAATACGGTTCTCTATTCCCTGCCTTTCCTCCATGCTCTGTCGTTTACTGGGAGTTTGTTTTGGGCGATTGTGCCCTGTCACAGTTCGATTGACACAATCACATAGTCGGCCACACCCCCTGCACCCTGATGACAACGCTCGCTCTCCCCGCTCTCTCAACACAGGCCACTAATAAATCCCAGACTATACAACATCCATATCAAAAGTATAGCATGACAGTTAATAATAATGATAATAAATACAGGACTGTCCTGCACAAAGCGAGATGTCTGGTCACCCTACTCTTAACACACAGACAAACAAATATCTGTAAGAACATAACTGAATCCTAACCCCTGTAACCATCCTGCAATAAATCATAAATAATGCATTTTTTTTTTTTTTGCCTCTAAATAGCTGGTTTCTGGGCATAACACGGGTTCATTTACAGTGCAGAAACTGAGTGGATGATTCTGATTTTTGGAACAATTATGGGGAGTTACACAAGGCTTTCATTGCAATAAACAGAAGAATAAAAAAAGAAGCTAAAAATGAGCTTGTTATCAGATTAACATCGGTTTATAAACCAGTCGCTGTCGACTCCAGGATAACACAACCCATGTAGATGATAACATGCAAAGGTGTTTGAATTCACTTATAGAACTGCACAGTGAAAGGAAAATGAACTCGGTCAAAAATATATACAGTATGAACAACAACATAAACTGTGGGTCTTTGTTTTGGACAGAGATGTGAGGCTGCCAGTGTGAACACAGACTTAAGAGTTCATGCATGTGAGAATTACCCAGTGCTTAGTCTCTTATCAATTTTTTGCACTTACAAATTCAGTTGTAAGAATAAATCCTCCAGTGGTGCACACTATGTGAAATAAAAGTGACTGTTTGAAACAGCCGCTGGGAGATTAAAACGACAGATGATGACTCAAGTAAAATATTTATGAATCTCAAATTCACAGACTAAAAAAATCCTTTCATACAGCTCTCATAGTGTGGCAAAGCGAGCTTATATCTCTCACATGTGCCTTCCAGTCCCTGTAAAAAAAAAAAAAAAAAAAAGATCAGTACAAGTTATTTTTGTCCAAAGGGCTAAATTGTTTTGTGGTCAGCCTTACACCTATAAGTCTGTCCAGCTGAACTGATTTAATTTCATGTTGTTTGTCATTATTTCTGTGGCTGTGGGGGGTTTTCATTATCTTTTTTTAATGCGCTCTCTACTGATATTGCTGAAATTCATCACTGTTATCATCAGCCGTTTCTGACTCTTCTCACAATAGCTGCAACACGTTCTATTTTCTGAACACATTGTCTTTCCTGTTATTCATTTTATTGTTTTGCTACTAGATTTAATTATGTGTTGACCAATGTTATATTGATGCTACAGCAGCTGTTACCGTCTGCATTGTGGAGCTCAGTCTCTACAATAGAGTACCAGAATGTGTTCCTTTGGTTTTGTTCCTGTTGCCCTGACTGCAGGGCTTTTTCTTATTGATCCACTCTATTGATTGACTCACACAAAGATAAAGCCACTGACAGGCAGTAAATGTCGCATTTGGAACATTATGGGGTTTGTGATGCTTGTAGTCCTGAATAAAGATACTTGTTCAACAGCAGATGCACAAACACGTACATATAGATACACACATACATAATGCAAACATAAACACACACAGAGTCTCTGCTACATGTCGTAAGTACAAACATACATTGTCCTCAGTGATAATTTCAGAAAACTAGTTGATTGCATTTGCATTTTGCTGTCTGCAAGCCATTATGTATGACTTAGATTGCAATAAATAGATTTATACTGATTTCCAATGGAAACACAATGATGATTATGGTCACATGAACAGAACATTGACTGTGTACCTTCTATGTCTGTTTTCACTGTGTATTAGAACCAGACAATATATTGACTCTTTTGAGGCATAATAGTCTGTTTTCAACACAGTACTATTTTCCATTATCTAACTTGTGTCTTCCATAAAGCCGGTGTCAGTATTTTTAACCCGTAATTCATAATGAGCCAAAAAACATAGTATTTTACATGTTGCATAGAACCTAAAAAATCTCAAAGCTTCGATGTAAAATTAGGATTAGTGCAGCAGTCCAGCACGTCTGCAGCCTCCAGCAGATGAACAACAGTGGGGAGGTGATCTGAACTCATTTAATGTCTGTCTTTACCAGTATCACATGGTGCTGCTGGGTGAATGGGCTTTAATTTCCCATGAGGTATAGATTTTTTTATTCACTGCCATTCCGTAGCAGAAGCTAAAACAATAAGCTGCAAATTATTTCATATTGTTCGCCACTAAATGCATTGAAAGGACACCACTATTAAGTACCAGCTACAGTTTTATAACACAGCAGTTAATTCCTCACACCTAATTCTCTTTGTGACATTAAAAAAAGTAGAGACAATTCACTCATACAGAGACATTGTTGTGAGTGATTAAAATATTGGATTTGCTGTATGTCCTACACTTTGTTAGGGCTAGACGATAAAACAATAATGACAATTGTCCTGATTGAGTTTATATAATATTGTAATCATATTTTTTATGGTTTCCCAGCAGCTCTGATTTTTGCAATATAATATGTATCAAAAATAATTGTCACTATTGCAATATACTGTTTTTTGTTCGTAGGCTTTACATAGTCAAATAAAACACAAAATGCTTTAATGTTTGTTGTTTTCTTAATGTTATATTTTAAATATACATTCTCTGATGTTGAGAAGGTTTAGCAAGATTAATTATGAAATCTTTTGGCACATATTTATTTTTATCTGTAGTTTTTATAAAAAAAAAAGTTCTGTCAATGAAAGAAACATTTAAAACCATACCGAATTATCATCATATTAATAAAAAAAACAAAAAAATCAACCTTTACAGTGTAACTTTACATCTGGTCTGATGGTTGGTGAGTTGTTTTCACCTACAAGATGCAGCACATATTTAAATATTTATCTATTTTTGTCTGCAACATCACCACCATTGATACTGGCATTGCTTTGAGTCATATGATTGTTTACAATTCAAGAAAAAAATGTTTTAGTTTTTAATATTCCTTTAAACATGAGAGATGAATGATTTGCTATTTATTTTGATGGTTATCTGTATTTTAAGTATATGCTTGGGACAGCTCAAATTTGACTGAAGTAAACTTAGAAAACTAGAAGAGGATGGATGGATGGATGGATAAATGGATGGCTGGCTGGCTGGATGAGTGAGTGAGTGAGTGGATAAGCAGATGAATGGATGGATGGATGGACGAACGGATGAATGATTAGATGGATGGATGAGCGGATGAATGAATGGACGGATGGATGAGCGGATGCATGGATGGATGGATGGATGGGCAGATGAATGAATAGATGGATGGATGCATAGATGGGCGGATGGATGAATGGATGGATGGAAAGATAGATGGATGAGCAGATGGATGGATGGATGAATAGATGGATGGACGGCTAGATGGATTAGCAGATGGATGAGCGGATGGATGAGCGGATGGATGGATGAGCAGATGGATGAGCAGATGGATGGATGAATAACGGGATATATATGTTGCATTGCCACTGAAATAAGTTGCCAGGTCATGTGTCATTTAGATGTATTAGTTTTCTTCCTGGTTATTAATAATCCACTGTCATCATCACTCCATCACTTCTATTCATCCAAATTTCCAAAACAATTTCCACCTCTAAGTCTCAAATCTCTACGTCTTGACCTTTGAAATCTGGCTCGCCACAGAAGGTGACAGGTGATATAGAGGAAGAGGCCACAGAGACGAGTTGATAGATGAGGGGCAGGTGTTTCATCACACTGTGTTTTGTGTTGCTTGGCAGCAGATTTTGGGACAGGTTATCCTACATACAGACGTATTATTAAGCTAAGTCTGTATGTTTTTCTTTTGATGTGTCATTTTCCAGTCCTGTACACATGAATCAGCATGTTGATTGTTTGTGACTGTGATTGTGACAAGTGTGAGACCAGCCTGCGAGCACAATATTTCTGGAGATTTTTTTTTTCCTTTGTGTCTTTTTCCGGAGGATGTGACTGTCTGCCAAACAAACAGCTGAGTGTCTGGTTGTCAAATGATTTAGTGTGCAGAGTTGTCAGACTGGTAAAAATATGTCTACATGTTAGACTCTAAAAGTTATTTTAGCTCCGGGGCTATACAGTCTACTTTGACCTGACCTGACCAGGCCACTAAAATCCTATATTATAAAAGAGAAGTTGACTCTGTGTGTCTTGGGCATCACACAAAATCCAGAAAGATCTGGCTGCTGCAGTTTGGCATACTTAAGTATTTTTGGTCAAAGAGGAGACTTGTGAAAACAGCAAGTTGATAGGACCAGTATTTTGGGAGATATTAGTAATTTTAGAATACAGTAGTGTCCCAATGGCATCACGTTGCTATGCCCAGAATCATAGAATCATCATTGATGTGGGTTACCTAGCAACAGATAAACAATAGGGCCATGTTGCCATGGTGTCACATTTCATGTACAGAAGCAGACGTGCCAGCTGAGAGGTTATTGAACTGAAAAGGCCACTGGTGTTTAGCAAGAAAGTAAAGAAATTAACTATATCAGAGGATCTAGAACTGGCTCTAGTTATAGTAGAATAACTTAGAAACAACTCCAAATGTTCTCTTTGTTTTAGTGCAAAAAAAAAAGTCAACTTTCAGTATTGTAATGTTTACGTTTAACAGTAATGCTTACATTTACAAAATCTATTCATAAAAATGTGAAGAACCTGAACATCCCTGGGCAACTTGACATTTCTTAAGAAAACAAAGTAGTACAATTTTAACAATATTTTGCCTCAACTCTTAATTTTATGTCACAGTGGATCTACAAAGGCATAAAACATTTAGTAACTTTAGGAACTGGGAAATATAGCATTTACATTCATGATGAAAACAACTTATCAAAGACTCAATCTTTGACTGTGGAATTTTTACACTCTGCACCTTCACCCCATGGGCCACATTGAATCCTTTGAAGGGCTGGTTTTGGTCCATGGGCCGTATGTTTGACACCCCTGCTCTAAAAAAAATACCAAACACTGTCAGACCTGCTTTACAATAACTGGCACATCAGATAAGATATTGCCAAATGAACCCATCCATTACCTCTGACATATCTGGGTCTGGGTCAGTGGACTTGTCCAGACCTCTGTCTCTGGGGCCAGTTCCTTCAGCTGAAAAACATGAGAGTCCATCCAGTGGGTCCAGGTTCTGCCCTTGGGTTTCCTCATTGTCAGACACTCCACACTATGGAGATGTCCAAGAGGGATGCCAACCACATGCCCAATCTGGGTCCACCTGATGTGCAGTGGTCCCACTCTGAGCTCATCATGGATGACCCAGCTCCTCACCCTGTTTCTGAGGGAGAGCGTAGAATGCGTACCCTTAAACTCCACCCCTGGGAACAGCAACTCACCCTGAAGTGGGAGGGAGCGCTGCACTCTACTCCAGCTGAAAACCACTGAAAATGAGTTTGCTAAGAAAGTAAAGTAAAGCCAGGCTTGTAAAAGTCTATTTTTACTTCCAAAACTGTGGAACAGAACAGTTCTGGAACTCCCTCCCATCATCCATCCAAAAAACAGCGACTCTCTCCCATATTCAGAACCAGATCAAAACTCACCTCTTCAGAATAGCTTACCCACCATAAGTTTTACTATCCATTTTACATTTTCATTTGTATGTATTGTAATTACTTATTTATCTATTTGTTTAATTTTTTGTACTTTATGTTGTACAGTGTCCTTGTCCTAAGGCTGTAATTATTTAGAAGGGGGCATGGAAAATAAGATTTTCTTCATCCTGCTCCTTTTTGAGCATGGACGTGTATATGTTTGTTGCATCCATTTATTGACTCAAATGTAGAATTTATGCAGAATTAATCCTGCAGTGTCAGGGCCTAAACACATTCCCAGTAGAATGTAGAACATTTTAGCTCACATATGGTCTTTTTTGAGAGTTAAAAAAAAAACTCAGCAGGTCAGCTCGTAGTACAGATATACTGTATCAGGTTTTAATTCTCCACAGGGGCATCTGTCCTGCATCTCTTTCTGCTGGTTATAGCAGAGTATGTGCAGTCTTAAGAGACAAGGCTGAGAAAAAAGCTAGTGGTTGTAAAAACACGGAATAGACACTATGTAAACTCCACGCCATTTGTGTATACCACACTATCACAAAGTGCTCTTGAGTTTAATCATTTGTACAACACTGTCCACATGCACATGGACAGAAATGTTAAGTGCTGGCGCTAAAGGCTTTTAAAGTAAACAGTAGAGTCATATCAATCAAGACATGTTGACTAAGCAACAGTAAAGGATTCCTACATTTCAGTCAAGGTTTAGGAAATACATAGTAACAGGAATGAACCACATAATACTTACATAGTGCCACAATAAGGTTCATAATATTTGTTCCATCCATAGTTTCATTTATTTTTTGATTATTGATGATGCAGAATCGAACCGCTGCACCCAGTCTTCATCACATCCTAAATTAGAGTCTGGACTTTATGGAGGCTAAACCATGTGTGAAAATGATGTCTCA
>JAPSES010130374.1:0-15533 GCA_029822895.1 Maxillicosta whitleyi
ACAGACAGACAAACACCAGCAAAAACATCACCTCCTTGGCGGAGGTAATAAATAATGAAATAATGAAAAACACAAATTTTTTTGGGTTGTGTTAGGAAGGGCATCCGACGTAAAAACCTGTGCCAAATCAACATGCGAATCTGATTGGCTGTGGCGACCTCTGAAGGAAAAAGCTGAAAGAAACATACTTTTTAATGAGAGACTTGAATGAAAAAAGTTGCTTTTCCTTCAGTTTTATCTATTTTTTGACATAATAATCCTCAAATTTACTCTGAGCTTTTATGAAAATCTAGATGACTAGTAAATTAAAAGTAAGAAAATACCACATTTTCACTGAAGAAAATACTAAATATAGAAGATAATGTTACAATAAATGGTGACAAATCACTTAAGGACAGTTAAATATAAGAAACATTATCAATATTAATTCACATTGGGTCCTTATGGGTTAGTCTGAATGTTTTGTGTTATAGTTTGAGCCATTCAAGTGTAATAAAAAGTAACAGGAGAGAAATAATCAAAACAGCAAAAGTAGAAAGAAAACATATTAAAACAGTCTATTAAAAATAACTAAAACAACAATTTGTAGAATACTCAGTAGACAAGATGTTATCATTGATAATTAAAAAAAATATGCATAAATAACGGTTGTGTTCTTAAAATTACTTGTTTGTAATAAATCTTGAAAATCCATAGTGTTGCTTATGTTTCTGCTGTTACTGACACAGGTTTTATAAATGTTTTATCAAAGTTATTCTAACTTTAGCTTTGTTGGTATTGTTTTCACGGTTGAACTAAGTTGAGTTGACATTTCTTTTGTCTAAACAAATAACAACAGTAAATATTTTCACAGCCTTAGAAGACACAAAAAGCTAAGTGTTTTGTTAAGGTTGAAGCGTTTAATGTGACCTCTGACCCCAGCAGCACAAACAATTAGAACCTAATTAAAAAAGCAGATTTTTTTATACATATATTTAATGTATTTATTCATTATTCTGTTTATTTTCTTGATTGTTTTGACTGATTTTGTTCAGTTTTGTTGATTAATTTATTAATTTTGTGATTAATATATTGGTTTACTTGGTAATTTTTAATCATTTTATTAATTTTTCTTTTGTTCATTTTTGTCATTATTTGTCGACTTGTAGAATGTTAATACCATAAATCTCATATTGTCTGAACAACAGGGTTAAAGACATATTAAGTGCAAAAGACTAAATACGAGCACTTTGTTTTTATAGAAGCTGTTATTCTTTTCTCTGAAACGTTAGTTTTCCCTGCAGCACATATATCAGATTGGATAGAAATACAGAGTCTGACGAATGCAGCTGAGGTGGACATCAGAACTTTAATAAACCATCAACATAATGATGGACTAGGACTCTACATGTTTTAAATGCATTAAAAAAAAGTCACATGTGTAAGATAACAGACTGTAATGTCAACTTCTGTCAAACGTAAATGAAAAAAGTAAGACAGTAAGTAGAACGTTTTCATAGATTGGAAACAACTGGTGTGTATTGATGAATACGTAAGCACATTAGCGTCGTTAGCACAATCCCATTCTTAGTTGTTCATTACTATTTGAGAAATAATGAATCGGTTTTAGTAGTTTGTTTGTATAAAACTTCGTGCCACAAATGGATGGAATTTTTACATTCCAATTAAAATAAATGAATAGGCCTAAAAATCTTTTTAGCGTTCGCTGCAGATAACATCAGAATTAGCATATATATTGGCTTGTATAGTTACATGAAACATCACTGTATTCTAAATGTAATCAGGCATAGCAATTTAAATGTAAAGCATTATCAAAAATGCTGCATAAATTGACCATGAGCGTATGTGTCACTCCCAAATGTCCGGTAGTGTTTAGTCTGTGGTAATAAAAAAGCACAATGTACCGTTGTTGATTTCCAGCGATAGCACCGAGCTGTTATTTTATGTACATAAGGGTGCACTCGATGCATCACAACTCCCTTTTTCATACTGTAGGTCTGAAAGTAGGTGGTGTTTAGGTGTTAAGAAACATGAAACACAATATTTTCACAAAACAGTAGAACTCCGAGGCAGCTGGCTAGCAAGAACGGCTGTAAACAATGCAAGGTTTAACATATTTTTAAAAGAATCAGCTTAACAAATGTTTTCAGAGGGCATAAATACATTCTGTGATTTTAAGTTGTTAAAGACGCACACAATGCATTATGGTGGTAAAAAAAATTTAAAAAAAATAGCGTTGCTTTTTTCTTTTTCATGTTTGTCATCCTAAGCATTTGATGTACTGTAGCATAGGATTTAATGAGGTGTAATCTAGGAATAAAGCAACAAGACACACATCCCTGTAGCGTATAATACTGCTGAGTGCTGGTTAATCACTATATTAAATGAGAAAAATATAAAATATAATCTAAAACAAGAAAAAAAAAAAAAAATCACCAGTGTAGCATCTGTGTTAGGATTTATCTCTTGTTTTTAGCACCAGACCTTAAAGACACCACCTTAAACACCCCAAATCCCTTGGGGTTACCAGTCATGTGATCAATCTAGAATATTTACATAGATTTTGTAGTTATATTTATTTATTTATTTATTTGACATGGACAGAACAGCAGCAGTTCATTCTTCCTCCTATCCTCAGTATGTAAACAAACTAATCACAGTGTCATCAACCAGGTTCAATAACAGCAGATTCTCACCGGAAATCATTAATATTCTTCTGTTTGTCTGTTCTATAAGTATGTATGAGTTACACGGTTTATAGGATTAAAATAGGGTTTATATATTATAGGAATTTATCACCTTATACCTTGAAATTTTAATCAGATAAGTTACCGCATTATGACAAGTTCAGATTTAATTTGATCACTTAACCGTTTATTGGTAAAAGTGACTATTTTTGGTAATTTCCGCACACATTACAAAACAGTGACAGCAACTGTTATAGTGAGGACGGCAGGTCCAATGGGTTCTGTTCCATTCCGTTCTATGTATCTGTTCTATGTATGTGTCTATCTGTTCTATTCTATACTATGCTGTTCTATTTGTATACTGTTCTGTTCTATTCTATATTGTTCTGTTCTATTCTATACTGTTCTATTCTAGTCTATACTGTTCTGTTCTATACTATACTGTTCTATTCTAGTCTATACTCTTCTGTTCTATTCTATTATATTCTATTCTGTTCTTCCAGTGTAAATAAAGGTCTTGTCCAATGATGGGTGTGGAACTCATGTCATGTGACCATAACAGTGACAGGTTTTCTGTTCACAGTGTGGAGCAGCATCTGTTTACAGCTGGACTATGAGGAAGCAGGAGTTTCTGTAACATGACCGTTACATGAATCCAATAGGGTTTTTACTTTGGGTGTGTTTCTACCTGGACACTGGTCCCAGACCCAGAAGAACCGGATCAGGATCCAAGTTAATCCAATATTATTCCTGTGGATCATCCTGATGTCACATGTCACATCACAGCTGGTCTGGATACTTTTCATGCTAAATAGTTGTGGGAAAATACTTACATACAAATACACTCATTTTATTTTTATTTTTTATAAGGCATTTGTGTCCACCCCCCGCTGTTGTTTTTGGTTCCGTTTGTTCCTTTGTTTGTTAGTTAACACTGTAGCAGCAAAACTAATGGTTAAATTCACACCAAATTGGGTTTATAGATCGTCCGTGACCTAGAAAAGATCTGATTACATTTTGGGAACACTAGGTTAAAATGACAATGTTTTATGAATTTTTCAAATCTTTTTTTTTTTCCCCTATTCGCTTATAATGAGTGAAATTTGAAATGTGTGTCACAGCTAAACTGTTGGTTGAAATCACACCAAATTTGGTTAATAAATTGACAGTGACCCTGAACAGTTGTGGTTACATTTTGGTTCCAAGTTTGAATTTTTAATATATTTCTCTTTCTCCCATTTATGTATAATGGGATAATCTCTAAATAACTATCCAAATACATGAATTATACTTCATATTAATAAAGTAAAAAATAAGATACTGTACTTAATGTACGTACAGTAATGCCGGACAAAATATCGGCATTGTACAGTAATAGTGGACGAGACTCCGACGTTGTAAAGTCGAAATAACGTAAGTTGGGTACGTCGTAACCTCAGGACGACCTGTAGACGACCTACTATAGAGTAGAACCTTTTAGAAACAATGACTCATTACATTATTACATTACATTTAGCAGACACTTTTCTCCAAAGCAACTAACAATAGACGACATAAACATCGCATATAGCACCTGCAGATATAAGGTGTACAGGAAATATAACTCAACAGTCGCCTCCTATCCTGTACTGGTTCATCACACTTCTGTTACTTAAGACATCGCTGTTCACTACCAGATTTTAACGCACCATTAGTGACAGCAGTTCAGTCCTTGTTGACTCAACAAGCAGCTGTTACGCAATTAAATGGTGCTTTTTTTCCTAATAGTTACCATTTGACAGATGTGTGACCGTTTCCATGTCCAGCAGTTTGATCAGCAAATGTGACACAGTTATTTTTGAAACTCTGACAAAAACCTTGTGGACACGGAGACTGTGTTTTTCATTTTCATTGAAAACGCATCAGTATGGATGTAGCCTGAGAAGACCTTTGTTGTCATGGTTACAACAATAAGTTCACTGTTTTGGTTTTTATAGCCACTGATAAAAGAAACAACACTGACTGTTGATGTGAAATGGGAATTTCCATTTGCATTTATAAGTTTGGAAATACTGATACTTCTTCATCCTTCACCACACACTGGAGAGGTGCAGAATTTAATTTGTGGTTTTCTGCTCTATTAAAGAATGATATGTGGACCTTCAGACAGAGATGTGTTTTTACAGAAACAATATCCTGGTTGCTCTGGATAATTCACAAACCGCACTGTCAACAGTTGTCCCTGTTCGTTCTGCCTTTAAATAACAGCCTCCGATAGAAACCAGCGACGGCTCTGTAAGATTATTTGGAAAAACCACATCATTGTTTCTGCGAGGGCACATTGTTTGAGTATCCATTTACAACATTTAGTCACATCGCAACTGAACACCAGTCAGAGCGTTACTTATGTGTGCGAACAGGTCAAACTGAGGAATCACAAGACGAGGTGAGAGAAAGGGCAGCGGTGAAAAATATGAAAAAAAAGGGGGGGAGGGGGTTCCCTGTTTGAAACTAGGACAGTTACAGAGCACGGATCGCCACCAAGGCCAATAGTCCACTCTTCCTCTGCTTCTACAATATTATTAAATCATAAGTAAGCTGTGAAATATGACCGACGTTTTCCTCTTTTTGTCAGTCGGTGCCACTGTTTATTAGAACTGACTGTTAACGGTTACTACTGTAAGATTAGAGCGTGGCTGCCCTGAATAAGATGAAAGATTCCGATGTTCTGGTGTAAACACATCACAGCCTCAGGGTCTTTGAAGGGAAACCAGAGTCTGAACTGTGTGAATGGATCCTATGGGAGAAGAGGCTCGACTATCATCTTAACATCCATAGACTAGCAAATGATGACTCCACCTGATAAGATCGTACATCAACAAAATGATTGTTTAGTTAGACAAAGGACAGTTTGAGGTTTGGCGACAGGTGAAGTCATTTACGTCAGCTGCACAGTCTATTATTAACCCCCAACATGGACAAAACACACTCTTTTCTCCTTTATATCATTACATTACATTTGGCTGATGCTCTTATCCAAAGCGACTTACAAGGTATAAGCATGTATAGCGTAAAGGACCTTGCCCAAGGGCCCACCTGGGATTCGAACTGGCAACGTTCCACGCCAAAGTCTCCAATGTTAACCACTAAGGTATCCAGTTGCTTATACCTTGAAAACCCTAACCCTAAAAGGTAGAAAATAGCCAAACTCACAAAAAGTCTCACAAATCCCTATGATCGCAGCTAAGAAATCAATCTAACGAAGCACAAAATGAAATATTAGAAACACAAGAACATTCAGTGATGTCAGACGCCTGATACGATTGTTTCATAGTGATGCGCACCAGCACAGCTTAAGCTAATTAGCGCAGGTTTAGCATTTATGTTTACATCAATGGTCTTTATTCAAAGTACCTGCGATACACTTTCATTTTAAAACTAAGCAGGAACAGACGGACGGAAACACCTGTAATTCTGCACTCGTGTTGCTTTAAAGCTTCAGTGTTGTTGTTTTTTTGTGTGTTTTTTTGTGTTCAACATATTGTTCTTCAAGTGGTTTGAGAGGACATGAGACTTCTGCATCGACTCCTATCCTGCGTTTTCCAGCTGAAGAAAGGCTACCCCATGATACCACAATTTAGTCTAATTTTAGTCTCACACGTGTGTTCAGGCAGGTAGACGGGATTTAATATGTGGTTGGTAATTGTAATCACCAATCAATGATCAGATTGCTGCAGCAGGAAGGTGTGTTTTTCAAATGTTTTTTTTTTTTCTTTTTTCCAATGATGCCAGTTCTCTGAGCTTTAACAATCGAGGCTGATTATGGTTTACTTATAGAAACGGTGATGTCACTGGGTGTAGTTTGAGCAGGGCTGTATTTGGATGAAAGTGCAGAGATGAGGAGTCTGTCCATCCATAGGTCTACCCATCCTTTTATAAATCCATCCATAGATCTATCATTCATCCATCTGTCTATCCATAGATCATCCATTCATCCATAGGACTAACCATCCATTTAAAAATCCATCCATCCATCCATCCATCTATAGATCTATCATCCATCCATCCATAGGTTTACCCATCCATTTATAAATCCATCCATCCATCCATAGATCTATCATCCATTCATAGAGCTATCATCCATCCATCCATAGGTCTACCCATCCATTTATAAATCCATCCATAGATCTATCATTCATCCATCCATAGATCATCCATCCATCCACAGGACTACCCATCCTTTTAAAAATCCATTGATCCATTCATAGAGCTATCATCCATCCATCCATCCATCCATAGGTTTACCCATCCATTTATAAATCCATTGATCCATCCATCTATAGATCTATCATCCATCCATAGGTTTACCCATCCATTAATAAATCCATCCATCCATCCATAGATCTATCATCCATTCATCCATCCATAGAGCTATCATCCATCCGTCCATAGGTCTACCCATCCATTTACAAATCCATCCATAGATCTATCATTCATCCATCCGTCCATCCATAGATCATCCATCCATCCATAGAGCTATCATCCACCCACCCATCCATTTATCTTCTTGTTGGTTTAACCTATAAATCCCAACTGCTCTTGACCTGTTTGTCAAGAAAAAGCAAGACCTTTTGTTCAGTATAAAGACGCACATGTCTGACACTCACTAAACTAACAAACTATCACTCATCTATGGAATCCAGACTAAAACGACTCCTGAAAAAAATATTGAATTAGGAGCCAGGGCGTTTTGGAACAACATCTAGAGGCTGCCAGCAGTATTACATGTTAATATACTCGTGTATTGCCTTCACTTCCAATGGGACCTCTGTGCTTGATGTGGAGGAAGCTAAAGACAGTAATAAAAGCCTGTGAAAAACAGGGTTGGAGATAAAAGTGTGTATAAATATAGAATTAAAGCAGAAGTAGCAGACGATTTTGGAGCAGGTATCCACAAAAAAAAAGAAAGAAAGAAAAAAGGATTAAACAAATATACAATTTTATGGTAAAGTGCATATTCCAGGCATATTTTTCCACAGTACGGAATGTAAAACATGAACAGTTTTGGAGATCCTAGTCAGAGTGAACATTCAGTTTACACCAGGGAACAGAACATGTAAGAACGGCAGGAACCGGAGTCCACCAACACTTACTTTCACACTGAATAATTAATAGTTTTAACCTCAGAGAATAATACACAATCACCCTTTACCCACTTTATTACGCAATGTTACAGACCACATTTCTAAACATATCACAGTATCCAGAGCTCACCCTGGACCCAGATACCACAACCCCCGACACCGAGCCAAACAAACCCCGGTTCCACTGTTTTTATTCCACACACCTGGACCCACTTCATTGAAAGTAAAAGCAGAAAGTTTGCCCAGCTCTTATTCATCATAGCCAACACAATTATTTCTGTAATTAAAACTTCCACAAATAATTACTGAGTGTTTAATAATGGTGTTGTGAAGAACGCTGCATGTCATCTCCATGGATTTTGTCAGAGAGCGAAAATTGTTTATCTCAGACTGATCGTGCAGAGTGAAGAAAAACATCCTTGAATGACTGAAGAAAATTATTCATAAAGCAAAGGACGTCGCCATCGTTTATAGACGTAAAAATAATAAGATAACACCTGGAAACTCAGAAGGACAAATGACAAAAGAACCTACGCAGACATAAAAGAAGGCAGACATGTTCTGATGACAGGGGGCTGCACTACCCATAATGTACTTTAACCCATAAAGATCCGGTGCTACTTTTGTGGCAGTTCCCAAATGAATTTTCATCCCTATTTAATCTTTCTAAAGTGAGTATAATAAAGTATATTATACTCTGCATTTTACATTTTCCACATTAAATCACATATTCCCTGTGTGTAATTCCCTGCATTTAATTTGGATATTGAAGAAAACTATAAATTCAAAGATTATTGTATCAAAACTGAACAAAAGGTGGCTTTTTCTGCAAAAATATCATTGACTGAACATAGAACAAGTGTTTACATCCACTGTCATTGATCCAACTCCACTGGTTTTACTGGTGAAACAGTGTTGAAGAAGATGATGGTGTTCCCATGGTAACCACAGAGTCTCTAAACATCCAAATGGGTCATATTTGATGGACAGAAAAGGACGACAAACTGTATTTTACACCAATTATTTACATGTATTGATAGGACTAATGGATCAATAGGTATTAAATATTTGGGCAGTTCTAAAAACAGGACAAAGGGGCTAAGAAAACAAGATGTAGCCTAATGATATGAAGGAAATTTGGAAGAATTTTGGGTCTATTTTAAAAATAAATAATTACTGAGATAAAAGAGAAACTATTTTTTATATACAACACAATTTTATATATAATTTTTTATACAAAAATCTGCATGTAACATGGTAAAAAGGACACTAATATTAGACGCCACTATTTTTTGGAATATCTTTTTATCCATTTTGGGAATCAAACTAAGGCCGAGTGTTTCACAACAATGACCGCTGTTGCAAAATCACTCACAATTTATTTGTGTTTAAATGGGCAGGTTCCGCATGTAACACCAGTGGACACAGTGACGCACAAAACCTGGAATGAGACTGAGATTCTTCTTCTGTCTGGATCAGAAAACCACTAGGATCATCAAATTTAACACAGTGCCGTTATTCATAGCGGTATATAAGACCATTTACAGCCATGTTTTCAGATAAAATGCACTGGCACCTCGGTAGTTTTACATTTCCCAATTTTGAGCCTATTTTTTGGCCCCAACATTTGATTAAAAAATCATTAATTATGGGATGGTAGGGTATAATTTGTTTGCATTTATACGAGGTCATTATTAGGTACATCCTGGGGGGAAATATGTCTACATTTCTTATATTATTTTTGATAAATAGACACCAAAATAAACCCAGTTTCATGGACAGACCCATTTAGTAGATGCTTTTGGTCACAGGTGGATGCTTGGGTCGTTATGGGTTAAGTCACATGTTCCCTACTTGGTAAATACATGGAACAAAATGGTATACGCAGTTTATATCAAAGGCTTCCGGTGAAAATCTAAGCCATTGTTTTCTGTCTGGAAGAGTTTTCTCTTCCTCCAAAGCCACTCCCAGAACTTCAGACTGTGACTTTTGGAGTATTTTAGAAACTGTGCGCTATGAAGTTTTATAACTAGAAGCACCGGTGAGACTTGCGAACATCAGCAGGGGAGCTTCGGTTGACAAAAGCAAAGTTCTAGTCTTTCCAACATGACAGAGATGTCGCAAAGGGGAGGGTGTCGTGCACTAGTGAAGAGGAATATTTGTGGGGTAATATAAGTTATCAAATTTATAACAAAACCGGAGCACAACAACATCCCAGCAGAAAAACAGCATGTGCTCACCAACTCAATATGCTTTTTTTTTTTTATTGGGTGAAGTTTGTGTTGAAGTCTGTGATTGTGTCTGCAGAGTCCGACAGAAGCTAGAGCTGCAAGAACTTACAAAGATAACAGATACTTTAGACCTTTGATAATTAATGTCCATAAATAGTCGCACCTCCTAATCACTTGGCCGTACTTTCTTTCATTTCCTATCAGTGCGCTGTCATGCTGCTAGTACACTACTGTTTTAGCAGTGAAACAGGTAGACTAGTGTCATCTTGTGGGCGCAGAAACTAGGGCAAAGTGATTACGAGGTGTGACTTTTTCGTGGACATTGGTTTTGTGACGCAAATAAATCACTCTTTTGAACAAATGCTGTTTTTAGAAGAAAAAAGTTTTATTGTAGTGACCCCGCACAACTTGCCGAACTACTTTCATTTCGACCAAAACCGGACCAGAACTGGGCTCACAGGACACTGTCGGGGGTAAGTCAATGTGGATGTACTACACTGATGAGGGGATGGAATACAGATTCATGTACAAATACACAACTATCCCTTTAAAACATGTATATTTTTTCCATTCATCACACACCAAACATATGGTTTAAAACAAACACATCATCCACAGCCTCATCAGCCATAACATCTAGACATAATTGACCTAGTCTTCGAAAGACTTCAGTCATCAGGCCAAACATTACCTGCACATCTACATTTTATGGTTTGGAACCGGATTATTTTAAAATATATAAGGACAGTTTCATGGCAGCATCCATAAAGAAATAAGCAGATATAGAACAATGAAGCAGGTTCTGGATTGTAGTTACAGACTCATTTCACATAGTTTGTCTGAGAAAATGAGTCTCGCGTCATACATGGACGGTGCATGAGGTCAAGTAATTTGGAGTGATTTGCACGACTCCCACTGAAATATTCAGCGGAATTATTTCTTTGCCATAGTAACAAATCAGCTTTGACTCCTGCACGCCAAACTCATTACTTAATGTGATTACGCAGGTCTAATCAACTGCTGTAATCAAGTCTCAGCCACATTCTCCACACTTCTGGTAGAGCTTCTTCTCCTTGCATTTTTATTTATTTATTTTTATTATTATTTTCTGTCCTTGGCAAAGTAATAGATGGAAGATGGAGGCCAGAAATAATCCTTCACAGGAACAGTGGAAGGAAATGTTTTTAATGAAATTCATTAGAGCGGTCGGGGAGGGGGTGTGCCGCTGTGTTTTGTTGAAGTTCCACACAGATACAGACGCTCTGTACCTGAAAACGACACAAACACACACACACACACACACCAGTGAACACCTTGCAGGCCCGTTCCTGGTGCGAGTCCTTCCGATTTGCCCGGCTGGCAGTGAGCGACCTAATGACACTGCACATTTTCTCCTCTTCCTCCCATAACAAGAACAGCTTGTTCTGCTCTTGTCTAGACGGTAGAGAGGGGAGGAGGTGGGGGGTCGGTGGTGGTGGTGGTGGTGGGGGACTCGGAAGCTCAGAACAGAAAGCTCGGAACAGAGATCCGATTCAAAGAACAGACCAGCATGACCGTTCTTTGGAAAGAGCCCTCTCCCCTTCTTCTGAGTGGCAATTAGTGAAGCCTCAGTGACTTGCCCACCCTCCTCTCCTCACTCTGTCTTTCATTTTCTCTCATCTATTACTCTGATCGTCTGTCTAGCCTCCTCTCTCCATTTCAGTCTCATCTCCTCTTCGGTCCATCCTCTCCTCTCCAGCTCTATTACTCTCTATTACTTCAATCTTGTCCATCCCATCTTGTCTTTCTCTTCGTTCCCCTCTCTGTCCATTCGTCTCACTTGGTATGTCTTGCTTTTACACTCCCATCTTCTGGCCATTCTCTGTCTCCTCTGTTGCTCGTCTTTTTCTCCTCTCCAGCAAAAACTCCCATTCAGCTGTCACTTGAATCTTAAGCGAAGCCTTGAAACATCACAAAAGGCGAGGCAAGAGTAAACTTGTCTTCCCCAATGAATAATGCACAAACACAGACGTACGCAGGTTAATTAGTTTGATTTGAAAATACCAGACTGAGTGGTGAGATAAATGATTTCTGCAAGTTCTGCCAAGATGTGAAAGGCAGCTTTAGAGACATAAAGAAATGAGCAAAACACCATTTAACAGGAGCAGGTCGACTATGTCTAACAGTTTATATGAAAGGTCACAGCAGATAGATATTCTACAAAAGACATATCATTATTTATTAGAAAGTGCATTCGAGTCAATGTTAAAAACTGTTCCTTTCCTGACTCTTAATCCTTATCTGTTTGAAACATGGCATTATTAAGGCAACCTTACCTTCAGAAACCTGTCTTTTACATTCATCGTCAACATCAAGCCCTATTTTCCTGAAAAAAACGCCTTTCATCTTATGTAAAAGAAACCTAGTGTATATAAGGATAAGTAACCATTACACACAGTATAAGTTCTAATACTTCGGTAATTACTCTTCATAATTCTCTAACTTCCTTGACATTTGCCAAAACATTAAATTAAATATATACAAAGATGTAAAAAAAAAAAAAAAAAAAAAAAAAAAAAAAACTTTCTAGGAATGTAATCAAAAGATGTCATTTTGAGAGAAAAATCTGTCCATCCAAGTTGCAACTTAACGTTGCAAAACTTATTTTCAATTAACTTTGAATTAATTATAAATATATCCATTTGAGGTGTTGAAATAAATCTTATTTTAATATTCCACATATTCAAGTAGAGGCGTGAGGGTCTTCAAATGCATCCACAAACAATCATGTTATTTTTTAATGTATTGATTATGTTGTTATTATTGGAATTAATTAAAAAATGTCAATAATCGATGCTTCATGGGTTAAAAACATGCCTCGGACTGTTTTAATTCATATAATTTTTTGCAAAGCCAGACCCAACAAGCTACAGCCACTGTTTGGGATACACTTATGTCATGAAAATTACATTAAAAATTCATGTTGGTCTGTAATGTGATTTCCACTAAACTTATTGCAAATTCCAGTAAAATTACAGTCACTGGATCCAATCAAGGGGGTGAGGTTAATCTTATTTTAATATTCCACATGTTCAACCAGTGTGAATGTGCAGGTCTGCAAATGCATGCAGCCTGTTTGTCAGAACATGTAATTCATCATGTGTTTTTAAGCTTTTTTGTAACGAGACACTGTTATTATTGGCATTTATTCCGAAACGTTATAAGAGTCGAGAAGTTAAATACGGCCTCCTGCTGTTTTAATTCATGCTAAAGTAAGTCGATGCTAACGGGCTGAGTCAACTGTTCGTGGTGTATTTATGTCACGAAAACTACATAAAATAATTCATGTTTCTTCTAATCAGAGGAGGGTAGAGCTCCTCCCTAACGCCTGAGTGGGAGTGGGAGAAACCGCCTTATTTCTACACAGATGCCAATTGGAAGCCCATCACTCACACCAGCCTTCCACCTAACACCGCGTTACCGCCCACAGACGCTGCATTTGATCACCTCAGACTCCGAGCTGAAGTGATGCGTTTCAGGACCGACATGGTTCTCTGCCTCTCCACTGATGTCTGGTATGGGGGGGGGGGTCTCCAGGGGAAAAGTCTTACACCTCAAAGAGCTCGGTGCCTTGTGATTCTCAAGCCCATCTCCACCATTCTCAGGCCTGGGGATGTCACTGAACGACATCCACTTCTTTAAAACAGAACGGTGTGGGAAAACAGCGAAGGAAATACCAAAGTACTGTAAACATCTTCCCTCATGGACACACAAAGGTCACTTCGGAGCAACTTCCACTTACTGAGTGTAAACATTTTATATACTCTCAATACAGAATTGCTAGTCAGACCTGAATAAATAAGACACAGAGTGAGTGGAGAACTCTTGCAGCTTACAGGGTAAAATAAAATGTTAAAAGATGCAAACACTCACACAGGTGTTGTATGACATTCTGCCTGTCGAGACTATTATTTAAGAAATGATCAGAGATGTGTTGGACGCTATTATATCAAGTTAAATACAAGACTCTTCAAATTGTCAACCTGATAGGAGTAATTTAAGAACTAATGTTACAAGCCACTTTTGCACAAAGATCCCAAAAAAAAAGGTGAACTGGTGCTCCCTCCTTTTTTTTCCACCATTGGCCCATTTCCACAGCCAAACCACAGGAGTAACAGAGGTGAGACGGGTTGGACTTTTACACAGCGGACCTGCGTTGCGGAATCAAAGGGGAGGTTTACATAATGTATAGTGTGATGTATCACTTTTGTGTCCGAAATACCTCAAGCTTGATTCTCAAGAATCGGTCTGTCTTTCACCGTTCCACAGATGTTAGCATGGATAGAGTTCTCTGGCTGAAGTAACAACAGCTCACGGATCTCGGCGTCTCCCCAGCTCCGCATCTTCCTGGTCGCATTGATAAGTTTGTTTACTGTACATGGCCCACACTCATCTTGAGACAACAGGTGCATACGAAGGCATTAGCATGGATTCTGCGGCGGCCACAGTGTTTTACATTACATTACATTTGGCTGAAGCTTTTATCCAAAGCATCTTACAAGGTACAGGCATGTATACAGTAAAGGACCTTGCCCAAGAGCCCACCTGAGATTCAAATGAGCAACCTTCCGCAGCAGTCAGCCACTAAGCTATCCAGTTGCATACAGTGTTGTGCTACGGATGAAAATGGCAAAAAGCTGCAGCATCCATTGCACCTGTGGCATGACTCTACGGTACCTTAGCATGAAGCTGCCGCGGCACCATTGGCACGAAGGCATGCCAGTGCCTTCGGTGTCTCTCCGGCACAGGGGCAACGTCATCAAAAACATTACACCTTGGCTGAGGAACAAGAGGAGTTCCTTTTACATAACCTTCCGGAATCATGATTCCACCTTTACAACAGATCCGTTACTACCTCCAGAGGTGTTACAGAGTTGCGATAAAGGTGGAACCGCATGAACCCACTATGTCGTTTACACAGACGGTTCAGAAATAAAGGCGAAGTATTTCAGTAACAGAAGTAGTGTGTAAAAGAAGCTACAGAAACAGTAGGATCGATGTCCCTGTATCCCCTCAGCATGTTCTATCAAGAATCAATAACAAGTTGAATTTGTGAAGTTGTCAGGTTGTGTTCTATGTTGGAGTCCTGTGGTCTGGATGCAGGAGATCAATCTCCCAATAGAATTTTGTGGTACTTTCACTGGAGGAGAACTCAACTAATTGAATGGAAGTCCATATATGACTTTCTATTGGGGCTTAATAGTAAATGTATTGATATGTTTAAACTATCAAAAATGCCACTCCATATAAGACCGGGCTCTTCTTTGTCTGTTGTTAAATTCTGTATTAAAACCCTTTTTTTTTTCTCCTTGGCTTCTGAAACCATGTGAGACGTTCTAAATGTAACAGCCTTACTCAGTTGTTTTATTTGGTATTGAGTGGGCGGAGTTGTTTCAAAGTGACACCGAGGATGAAGATTTGATTGGATTTAGTGATTTGGAGTGACACTGATG
>JAPSES010130410.1:0-15529 GCA_029822895.1 Maxillicosta whitleyi
TGAACAGATTGGTGTCAATATTGTGTGTGTGATTTTTATGGAAGATTTAGATGAAAAGTAAAAAAAAAAAAAAAAAAAGATTGGGATGAAAAGATGTTAATATAATGTAACGAGTAACGCATCAATTTCTGAAATATAAGGAATAGAAAGTACAGATAACTGCCACAAAATGTAGTGAAGTAGAAGTAAAAGTATGCATTATTATTATTTTTACTGAAGTAAAAATACAAAAAAATTACTTAAGTACAGTAATGAAATAAAAATGCTTCCTCTCACCTCTACGCTTTATTAGTTTGACCCCGTCACTGATAATGTATTACACCCTGTTTTCACGTGGGCATGTGCCACAGTGTTTCGTATGCACGCCCCCTGTCACGTTTAATGCTGATTTGTTGCCAGTGCATGGAATGAAAAACACATCTTTTCTTTCTTTTCTGTACAGGCGTGTTTCTAGCGTTCGTTCTCAGGTGGATCACACTGATGGGTCCAACAGCGGCTGCAAAAGGCTGCACAGAATGACCTGACAGTCAGAGTAAATTATTGCCTCCGCTTCCTTTTTATTCAGCTTTTCACTATAAGATACAGTCACGTCCATGAGTGTTTGGACAGTGACACAGATTTTAGAGTTTTTCATCTGTGCGTCTGACATTAAACAATCCACATATGATTGAAATGTGGACTTTCAGCTTTAATTCAACAATATTGCATGAACTATTTGGGAATTACAACCATTTTAACCCTTTTAAAACTACTATTATAAGTGTTTTCATCTTTTCTTTGGAATAAAAGTGTCAGAAAATGTCTTTATTTTGTAAGTTTGTTTTCAGGTAGAACTTCAATTTCAATATCTGAACATTATGTATCATTATTATATATAATAAATGCTTAACACTTGATGAGTTTGACTTGAAACTTGACATTTTTAGCATATTTACGAGCAGAAACAACTGTAAATATCCATAATGGAATGTTTTGAGAATGCAGAAATAAACTTTCAATTATTCTACATTTGCTTAAACATGTTTTTTTGCTCTTTAACATTCAGTATCCATACTATAACTTAATATTTTGTGTTATTTTACAGGCGTTTTTTTTTTTTTTTTAGCCTGTGTGGAGGTCTCTGGAACAGCTTTTTTCTATTTGTAATAGAATCCCACATTGTTGCCATAAAGTGTTATATAGTGTTGGAAAGCTCAGGATTTCAGCTTTCTAATGCAGTTTGAATTTTGTGGATAGCATAAACAGTTCAGGAGTTATTCTAATGTAAAAACTGTAAAGTACAAAATGAAGCGCCGGAGAGACTGCCGTCTTTAAAGGGTTAAACTATTCTCAGTCTCAAAAGTAAGTGGGAAAATGATGATAGTTCTTGACACTTGGATGAAAATATGTTACAGTCGATGTCTGTTTTAACTCTGGGATCCATGGACATCACCAAGCGCCAAGTTTCCTCTTGGAAAACGCTTTTCCAGGCCTTTTTTGGTGGGTTTTTATGCCCTCAGTTTAGCTTTCAGGAACTGAGAAGCAGCTCTGTTGGGTTCAGATCAAATGACCGACTCTGCCACTGAAGAACATCCCATTTATTTACTTTCCAAGTCTTTCAGGAGCTCACGAGTAGTTGTACAACTGACGCGCCCAGATGTGTCCTGTTCCCTGGATATTCTACGATAAATGAAGCAGATCCACGTTCTGGAGTTAATTCCGGACATTGAATTTACATTTGGTAGCGGTTCAGCCTGAAAATGGAGGGATTACGTTTAAAATGGTTGTAGTTCTTAAATACTTAATGCGACGTTGAATTAAAACGGAAAATTCACGCTCAAACATTGTACATAATAAAGAAAATGAATGTACACTTACAGAAAAATAATCATTAAACTGAACAAAAGCAGAGAAAACAAGCAAAAACAATGGATCAAATGAATACAAATGGATAAAATTAGTAAATAAATCATCAAAACTAACTAAAATAATCGAGAATGCCTCTGGAAATAAACAGACTACACTTATAATGATTATAAATCCTAAATAGTTAATGCGGTATTTTTTGGTAAGCCATTGAATTAAACCAACTTTCATCACATCTTGGTTGCTTTATTTAAGATTCACTGTGGTTTTGTACGAAGACAGAACAGACATTTATGTTCCTGTGCAGAAATATATGGACTGAACTGTATATAATAAAGAAAATGGAGATAAATGATAATCAAGAAAGCGAACTAAAGTAAAATAAAGAGCAAAACTATTATAGAAATGGATAAAAAATGAGCAAAATTAAACAAAATTAACTAAAAAAAACCATCAAGAAAAATACTTATGGATCTGTCTGTATGTTAATGAGAGCGTGTGAGTTAGACTAGAGTTAAATAAGGCGACATCTGTCTTCCCACGGTGAAGATGAAGGGATTATAACTAATCGGTTATTTCTGAAGAGCGAGGAGACTTTCTCCTAAAACCAGAGCTGGGTCGTATTGGAATGCAATATGTCGTTTGCACCTACAGGCGTGTTTTGCCCAGAATTTAACAAGGTTCAGTTCCAGATGGAGCCTTTTTTTTTTTTTTTTTTTTTTTTGTTGCACAGAATATTTTCAGTATGGGCAAGTTTTATTTCCTGTAATTTTCTACTAGCGCTTGTTGCATGAAACATAATAAAGGTCAGTGGATATTGTAGGAGGACGGACAGGGAAGAAAAAAAAACAGATTATGGTTCAGCGGATGGTCGGAGGATTTGATATGAATGTGGGAATGGAACGTTTCAGTGAAATGAAGTAAAAAAAAAAAAAACCTAGTGAAACATGATTGTATACGACAAGGAGTGAAAAATACTATCCTACCCTAGTGGGTGGAAGTTAACCCTTTAAAGACTGCAGTTATAACAGGAAGCCGAGGTGTTTTCTTTGCAATAAAAGGTTTTATTTGAATTATTTTGCACCTTTGTTTTCAGGAAGATCTTAACCCTCAATACATATCCTGTAAATAATAAAGGTTTAAAACAATGTGTTTTAGTGCAGCTGACCTGAAATTTGAGCATATTTAAATGAATAAATGAATGTATTTTGGTTTGAACATCAATCATTACGTTATTATATCATTATATTTATGATCAGAAACATAGAAATAAACTTTCAACTATTTCACATCTGCTCAAACATGGTTTTTGCACGTCAGCATTCAACATCCATATTATGACTTCATATTTATATTACATATATTATTTATATTTTTTATTTATAGTTTACCACCACAGAGGGGGAATGTGAGAGCGAATGAATAATGGGTCAATAATGAAAAATGCTTTGGGTGACTTGAAAAGCGTTACAAAAATCTGTTCCATTATTATTATTATTATTATAATTATTATTATTATTATTATTATTATTATTATTATCTTCATTATTTCCAGGTGTTTTTAGCCTGTGTTCCACCGAGTCCCACATTGCTGCCATAAAGTGTTACATAGTGTCAGAAAGCTTTAGGATTTCAGTTTTCTGATGCAGTTTGAATTTTGTGGATAGCATAAACAGTTCAGGAGTTACTCTAATGTAAAAACTGTAAAGTACAAAATGAAGCGCCGGAGAGACAGCTGTCATTAAAGGGTTAAACTATCCTCAGTATCAAAAGTAAGTAGAAAAATGATGATAGTTCTTGACACTTGGATGAAAATAATTTACAGTCAATGTCTGCTTTAACTCTGGGATCCATGGACATCACCAAACACAGACTTTCCTCATTGGAAAATGCTTCACCAGGCCTTTACGGTGGGTTTTTTTTGCCCTCGGTTTAGTCTTCAGGAACTGAGCAGCAGCTCTGTTGAGTTTAGATTAAGTGACTGACTCTACATTTATTTACTTTCCAAGTCTTTCCGACACTCACGAGTCAACTGATGTGCCCATATGCGTCCTGTACTTGTAATAGAGTACTACGTTGCTGCCATAAAGCGTTATATAGTGTCAGAAAGCTCAGGGTCTCAGCTTTCAGATGCTGTTTAAATGTTGTGGATGTCCTAAACAGTTCAGTGTTTCTAGCGTTCGTTCTCAGGTGGATCACACTGATGGGTCCAACAGCAGCTGCAAAAGGCTGCACAGAATGACCTGACAGTCAGAGTAAATTATTGCCTCCGCTTCCTTTTTATTCAGCTTTTCACTATAAGATACAGTCACGTCCATGAGTGTTTGGACAGTGACACAGATTTTAGAGTTTTTCATCTGTGCGTCTGACATTAAACAATCCACATATGATTGAAATGTGGACTTTCAGCTTTAATTCAACAATATTGCATGAACTATTTGGGAATTACAACCATTTTAACCCTTTTAAGACTACTATTATAAGGCCGTCTAAGTGTCTTCATCTTTTCTTTGGAATAAAAATGTCAGAAAATGTCTTTATTTTGCACGTTTGTTTTCAGGAAGGACTTAAAGTTCAATATCTGGACATTATGTATCATTATTATATATAATAAATGCTTAAAACAGTGTGTTTTAGTAAAAAAAAAAAAAAAGAAAAAAAAAAGAAGAAAACAGACTTGAAGTTTTTAGCATATTTACGAGCAGAAACAACCGTAAATATCCATAGCGGAACTTTTTTGAGAATGCAGAAATAAACTTTCAACTATTTCACATCAGCTCAAACATTCTTTTTGTTCTTCTACATTCAGTATTCATATTATAGCTTCACATTCTTTGTTATTTCCAGGAGTTTTTTTTTTTTTTTTTTCTTTTGCCTTTGTGGAAGTCTTTGAAAGACTTCCTTTCGACTTGTAAAAAAGTTCTGCATCGCTGCCATAAAGTGTTGTATAGTGTTAAAGCTCAGGATCTCAGCTTTCTGATGCCATTCAAAATGTGTAGATCAGGGGGGGTCAAACTCATGTTGGTTCAGGGGCCACATACGGCCCAATACGACCTGAAATGGGCCGGATCATTAAAATAACAGTTCCACAATTATATGTAATCACTATGTTTTAGTGTGAAAAAAGTACAATTGTATTATTAAACCATTTAGATCTACAAACTATCCTTTAAAAACATGAACAAAAATAAATTTATTAAGAAAAAGGTTAATTTTTATAGTTTATGCCATTATTTGGCCTCATTTTCACATGTTCATTATAACGTACAGATCACAGTGGATCTACAAATACATTAAATATTTAATAACAGGTAGAATATTGGTATAATTTCACTTAAGAAATTGAGACATTTCTGGTTGTTCATATTTGTTCAGGTTATTCACATTTTTTGAGGCTAGTCTCTAAATGTAAATATTTTTGTGTCATTTTACTTTTTTTTTTTACACTAAAACAATAGGTATAGGTTATAGGAATAGGTTATTCTGATAGTGTTTTATTGGTCTGACCCACTTTAGTGTTAATTTAACATCTTTGATTATCAATATCTTCAGTGTAATTTTTGTATTTCACTCATTCATCCCAGGGGCTGGTTTTGGCCCCCGGGCCGCATGTTTGACACCCCTGCTGTAGATAGTATAAACAGTTCAGGAGTTAATGTAATGATGGAGAGACCGCCAATGTTAAAGGGTTAACAGCTGAAGCTACATGGTGTTTGACTCATGTTCATGTTTTACGCATTGTGGGGATTCTTATTTTAGCACAGGGATGGGAGGCTTTGTGCAGAAAAACAAGGTGCTGGTGTTAAGTGGCCGTGTCAGTTTCTTGATTTCCATCCAACTGAGCATGTGTTAGACTTGATGTTGCTTAAAACAGACAACGCTGCCTAAAAGGGTTTACAATCCCCACACAGTTCATTTGATGTGGATGTAAACAAACTCAAATTAGAGCCAAAAAAGTTGGTGAGGTGTGCTTCGAATTCAGAAGTTCAGAAGTTTTGACTTTGTGTGTGCAAATGTCGTGATGTAACTAGTTATAAAACATAACAAATTAATCAGGAATTAAAACAGGCTGTAGAAATCCACTCCATTTTTGACAAAATTAATATAAAGATAGTTTTGCAGCAGCTGGAGGGTTCAAATACACAAATAAAAGAACCACAGACTAATAATAAAAGTGGGTTTTAATAAATACGAGCCCTTTTAAATAACAGTAACAAATGATCTGTAATGGATTCATCACTTGTCCAACACTGATTATTTCTATGGATACTTGATACCAACCCTATTATGTAACGAGACACATCCCACAATAGAAATAATACGAGTCGGTCATTTAACACTCGACGTCTAAAAAGCAGACGGAGAAGTTCATTAAATCATCTCATATTAAATGTCATGAACATCTGTCAGTCCTGCAGCCAAAAAGGCAATATTCCCTTTAAGCAACCAAAGGTGCGTTACTTGTTGGCAACCGTTTTATCCAGCGAACATCAATCCAGCGCAGCGGTATAATGTTCTTGTCACCGCTGACAATGGAAAGGCATTACTCTCACCTTGGTTACAGAGATGTAAGCGATTTTATGGCTCGACAGTGATAATGCTGTCAGGAAAAGACAGAATCATCTGCGAGAGGCACAAAGAAAGAAAAGCCTAAATAAATGGAGCGTACAAAGACAAACAGATATGACTTCGTTATCCTCATTTTCCTGGTGACTTTTAATGCGCGCTAATATCCCGGAGGCCTCAGATTTCCGTTATCACGATGTGATTAATCAAACATTAGGCATTAACGTGTAATTAGACCTTAAGTCCAGACAGGAAGTGACCCGTGTAGATTTATGGTATGGTGTTTCCATGCTGCGGCCGAGGTGTTTAAATCTTCTTTCCTGACAAAGATATCCATCACATCTGTAGGTTCTATACTGACAGGAACACAGACGGAGCTGGATATTGCCATGATCCCACTTCAATTTCACCGAGGGCACGACCCCGGTCACTGCAGACCATGCACAACGATGATGGATCGGTGAAATTCATTTCCAGACTGAATCTGAACAGGCAGGAGGCCCGGGCACGTAAGGTGATGCGACTGTGTTGACCGTCCGCAGATAAAGTCATATCCAACCGAAGGCGTGTCCCGTTTCTTTACATTTGGTTCGTTCCAACAGGGTGTGAATGCCGTCCTCTCCGCTCCTCAGACACCTGTCGTTCACAAAGACCTGCCTGAAAAAAACTCAATTCTCGGTCCTGGAGTAAGTGAGTAAAAGACGGCCGGTCAGAGCAGTAAAAATTTTAGATTTATAACAGGATCCAAAGCTTTTCTGAGGGAGGACGATGTCAAATGAAGCTCCTCTTCACTGATTCTCACCTTCTGTGCCTCCGACAACTTAAGGCGAGACAGATTTAAGACTTTTTTAAAGTTTCCTACTGCACTTCAGAAGGAAATACGGCCCTAATTTAACAATAACCAAAACCGAAGAATAGAAATGACACCAATTATATCAGTGTTAAAATGTGGGTTGACTGGATTTAGTCTCAATGCAAACGCAGCGTCTGGACAGGTGTGGTGTTACCTATCAGTGACCATTTACTCGACTGTTATGCTCTGTATTTTGCATTTTTTCCGTGAATACAAGATGTTTTCCTATATTTTATTCACTGAACATGTAGATGTTCATAAAAAGATCTAATTAAAGTTGAGAGTTATTATATGAAAAACAAAGAAAACGGAAGAAATAGCGACTTTTTCAGTCAAATCTGTCATTAATTGAACATAAACCCAGTGTTTCCATCCACCGTCATTGATCAAACTCCATGGGTTTTACTGGTGAGTCAATGTTGTAGAAGATGACGGTGTTTCCATGGCAACCAAACAGGTCATATCTGACAACCATGAAAAGACGTCAAACTGTATTTTATACCAATTATTTACATGCATTGATAGAATTATTAGATTTTTTGTCAATAAATAATTTTGGTCTCCAGTGGATGTTTGGGGTTTTATGGGTTCATGCTCTGCTTAGCCTGTCTGCGATAGGCTGTGCACCTTTTATGAAACTTCATTCATTCATGTTCTGAACCTGCTTTATCCTCACTAGGGTCATGGGGGTCACTTGGAGCCTATCCCAGCTCTTTAAGGTCAAAGGTGGGGTACACCCTGGACATGTCACCACGTCATCACAAGACTTTTATGAATGTTCCCAAATGAATTTTTTCCTCTATTTAAGTTTTTTTTAATGTGATTTATCACTATTTATTATATATTACCTTCTGTATTTTCCACTGATAATAAGGTATTTTTGTATATTTAATGCACTGACTTTGTAGATGTACATTAAAAGTCAGTGAAGTTGATTGCTATTATATCAGAGACACAGAAACCTGAAGGAAAAGTGGCTTTTTCAGTCAAATCTATCATTAACTGAACATAAACCCAGTGTCTCCATCCACCGTCATTGATCAAACTCCATGGGTTTTACTGGTGAATCAATGCTGTAGAAGATGACGGTGTTTCCATGGTAACCGAATGTCCAGACAGGTCATGTCTGACGACCATGAAAAGACGTCAAACTGTATTATTTATTGATAGTATGTGTGGTATATGTGATAGTATCAGTGGAAGGTTCTTTAGGAGAATATCTGTCAACGTGAACGTGAGCTGTAACAAAGCGCCGGCTGCATTTTTCCACGCGGTTGTGAGTTTTACCTTCGCTCCTGTAGTCCTCCTGAGAGCTGAGCGGGCTCAGGGCTGACAGGGGGTGACTGGAAAAACCAGGCCAGTCAGGAGTCGCCAGTCCACCGTGCGGTTGTCGAGGTCTGCTGCGCGAGTTGAGCAGTGACGAGGAGCTGTCGGATTTCATTCGTAAAACTGCAGCGTAGGATATCGGCCGCGCCGCGACAGCTCTGGCAAAGTCTGGGGAAAAAAAAAAGAGGACCCACACAGCAGGGAATGAAAACCTGTTAACATGTTCAAGAGCAACTGTTTACATCCGCTGCATTGAACTGGCTTCGATTTAAAACAGAAATAAAGCTGAAACGTAGGCGTGATTGTCATTATAGTTTGTGCCACAAAATTACAAAACATCAAAATTCTCATAAAAAAAATATAAAAATAAAATAAAAAATA
Source organism: Maxillicosta whitleyi (assembly GCA_029822895.1). NCBI lineage: Eukaryota > Metazoa > Chordata > Actinopteri > Perciformes > Neosebastidae > Maxillicosta > Maxillicosta whitleyi. The sequence goes on from JAPSES010130410.1 coordinate 8,972, forward strand.
TCTATAATAAAAATAAATAATTAATTAAAATGTAAAAATTCATAAAATAAATACAAAATTTAAAATTAAAATAAAATAAATTAAAAAAAATATCATTAAATATTTTTGTGGAAATATTCCTGTTAATTCAAAAACTGCAACGATGCTTCTGACACAGTTAATATTTTGTCGACTGATATTCAATGTCTATTTTATTCCATTCTTTTAGTTCTAGTCTATTTTTTTTCTACATTTGAATTTAAATAGAGTTTTCATTCAGGAGTTTAGATATCCACTGTTTCTTTTAAGCATAAAAATTGTTTTAATTGGTTTTATCTGTTTCTTCAATTTATTTTATTGTATATTTCACCTTTTTTTATCTTTAATCCTTTTTATTTTCTCTTTTAATTTTCACTTTTTACGCCTCGCTTGTGACTCAGCGAGCAACGGAAACAAACCAAAGTGTCGAGATGGCAGCGTAAGGTGGCGTCCCGATTCACGGACATCTGAGTCCAATTAAAAGAAAACAGTGACACTGTGTTTGGGACGTGTTTCCGACCCAACATCATTAACTCTGAGCTTCCACTAGAGGAGAACATGCACATGACGCTGCGAGGGGCGCGACCCAAATCTACTTCCACTTAAGAATGACTCATTTAATGCGACGATAACAATAAAAGAACACAAGGAGACGGCGGCTGATGAAGACAGTGAGTCTTAGGGAATCTACACTGCAAAAATCTAAATCTCATCTAGTGTATTTTTTTTAAAACAACATGAATAACCCAATATTAAGTAAAATAAGTGCAATTTTAATAATATTTTTGCTTCACTTCATCATTTACACATGTTCGTTACAACTGTCAGATCACAGTGGATCTACAAATACACAAAATAGTTCATAATAGTTTATATTATTTAGAGGTTTTTAGGAGTTTTTACTTAGATACAGGTTTTGTGCACTTTTTATTATTGTATGTATTAAAGCTGCGGTGATTGTATTTTATCACTGGGCGTTTGGGTTTTTACATGATCCAATGTGATATTTGATGTTTTGGCTATACAGGTAGTCCTCAGGTTATGAACGAGTTCCGTTCCTACGCTGTTGGTGTAACCCGAATTTCCATGTAAGTTGGAATTAACCCTTTAGTACCCCTAAATACCCCCTATATCTCTAAATAACTATCCAAATACATGTATTATACTTCATATTAATAAAAAAGTAAAAAAAATAAGATACTGTACTTACTGTACGTACAGTTTACAGCATGTATGTACAGTAATGGCAGACAAAATTTCGGCGTCGTACAATATTGGAGGATGAGACTCCGGCGTTGTAAAGTCAAAATAACGTAAGTCAGGTACGTCGTAACCCGAGGACTACCTGTATAATTAAGACATTTCAGATTTTTCATATTTGTTCAGTGTATTTATTATGGGTGTGTATTGGAAAGAATCTGGCAATACGATAAAAATCGCAATATTAGGATCATAATATAATGTATCACGATGATACTTTTTCTTTTTAAAATGATTATTTCCTTGAAGAATTGAATTACATCAGAAATATGTGTAAACGCTAAACACATTCTTATTGGCTCACAGCGGGATCTAATACTATATCATATTAAATTATATTTTACAAACATTACAGTTTAAGATCCTACTTGAATCATATTCTATTAGTTCATAACTGTTATACTTCCAACAGGCTTTTCTAGAGGATCAGAAAAAGCGACTACACTGCAAATAATCCAAATGTTACCAAGTGTATTTTTCTCATTTCTAGTTTAAATACCTCATCACACTTAAAATTAGACATATTCGCCTAAAGAGTAATTTTACAGTCAGATATAAGAGCTTATTTTTAGACAAAAGATCTGGAAAATGTTATTTCAAGAAATCTTACCAACATCATTTTCACTTGTTGTATTGCCAGATTTTTTTTTTTTTTTTTTTTTGTTTTTGCTTGAAGTAAAAAAAAAAAAAAAAAAATTTAATTAAGCAAAAAAAAAAAAAAAAAATCATTTGCCAATGGAACAAATGAAAATGATCTTGGTAAGATTTCTTGAAATATGATTATGATTATGCGATTATGTCTAATTTTAAGGATCATGAGATATTTGGACTAGAAATGAGAAAAATACACTTGATAAGATTTTGATTTGTGCCGTGTAGTTCAGTACGAAAGGAATCACAGATGCGCCGCCTGTTTTATTCAGAGAATCACTGTCATCAGAGTGAAGGTTTCCAGTGGAATGTGTGACGGAACACAGGAGGAACAGCTTCCTTTACACCCAAGAATCCACTGAGGGTGAGAATAATGTGTCTGAAATGTAAACTACAGCTCAGTCTGTCACTGCTCATCTACTTCCTCCTACCCACTTCAATCTGCCGCCCGTGTGTTGTCACTTCTACCGCTGAAAAAGTCCAGACGACGCAGACATTTGGTTCATTCATCAGCGCGTTCTATCAAAAACGACCGTACTGTACCACAAACAAACACAAATAGTTGTAATTACATACGACACGGATGCTCTACAGATACAGTATAATGCATGGAAGTATAAAAACAAACAAAATATGAGACGCTTGAAGTTCAATAAGAGTATAAACCCCGTTCTGGAAAAGGGAATGGAGAGTGTTTTGCTCTACATGATGAAGTGCTATGAAGGAACTGAGCGAAACTGAGGAATAATTATATGCCCTTAGGGATTTGTCAGCTGCAAAAATAACGCTATCTGCAAATGGTGAGTGGGCAATTACTGTATTGCATATTCAGAGGAGAAGCAGGATGTGGAACTCCAAGTGAAATTAAAGATATTGTGAGTTGGGGGAAATTGATAAGCCCAGCAATTAGCAGTTACTTTGCAGTTTTGTAAATCATTTATCTTTCTGAGAATCAGCACAATCGAGGTGTAAACCGCATTCGCGCTCTTAACGGCCACAGTTGGATAAACAATGCACTGTTTTGGAAAATGTACAGCTGGAAAAAGCTCATCCGTATTAACGTCTATGTGTTTCATCCTCGGGATTTTGTCAGTGCGACCGCATTTTTGCTTTTTTAACGTACATTTATGCGTCATAGAAAAGTCAACATTTGTATACCGGCTGTTTTTCTCCGCTCGCGGGGGTTGACTGCGCAGCAACACATTTGCATGTTGATTGGCTTGATTTTGTGTCGGATGCCCTTCCTGACACAACCGGGCTTGGGACCGGCACAATAAGAGTTGCACCCCCTTGTGGCTACATTGTGAAGTTTAGCATAAAGGACCCTTCCCAAGGGTCCAACTGGGTCTCGAACCAGCCATATTCCGCACCAAAGTCAGTGGCGTAAAATACTGGGCTACAACCAATTAGAAGCTCTTCCATTTTCAAATGGTTTTGATGAACAACAGGTTTTTATTTTAAGCATCTAAGCCCGCTTTTCCACTGTGTTGTACCGGCTCGGCTAGACTCAGCCCGCTCTTCCACTGTGTTGTACCGGCTCGGCTAGACTCAGGTGGTTTTTATCACGTCAAACATTGTCGTCCAATCCTGGTCCTCGACAGTCGGTATCCTGCATGTTTTAGATGTTTCCCTCTTCCAACACAAGTGACGGTCTTATTCAGGGTTCTCCAGAACTTGGTGATGGGCTTCTCATTTGAATCAGGTGAAAAGTTGGAAGAGGGACACATCAAAAACATGCAGGATCGAACACCCCTGAGCCCCCTCGAAGTGTCCTTGAGCAAGACACTGAAGCCTAAATTGTACCCAGTAGGGTCTGTGCAGGGCTTTGCATGGCAGCAGCTGCCTACTGGTGTGTGAGTGTGTGGGTGAATGTGAGGCTTTAGTTAATGTGTTATATGAGTGCAGTTCATTCACCATAAAAGGACCTGGAATATGGTACACAGTACTAGTTTTTTGGTATTTACTCTGCCGAGGTTCCAAAATGGGGAAGAAATACTAAAACATAACATGTAAACACTGCAGACTGGAGCGTTAGTGACTTCAGATGTTTTCAGGTCCTCTTAATTAAGTCAATAAAGTCGAAGCCGAGTCCGCTAATTGTATGATGACGTCATCACATTGACAGTGGAGGAACACGACAGACACACAACGGTTCAATGAGCAACTAGTACTAATGTTGACTGGAACATGAAGAATGTCCATTAAAGAGCAAACTGTACAGACACAAACATCAACAGGACAAAACAAACATTTAACCAAAACAAAAACAGAAGTCGTTTCTCAATTCCAAGAATGCAGAGTACGGTCTTGTGAACTCGGCAAGAATGACCTCAGAGAACGTAATAATGTACTAAGAACACAAATCAGCTGCTTTTTTTGTGAACTTCCGTCCCTGTCTGCTGTATTTCTATCATCTGCTCCCAAACGGATTTCCCTCGATTGGATTTCAATACATCTGTTCTAGTACATACATGTCATTTATACATTCTATCAGTCAACATTTCTATACCGGCCATTTAAAAATTGTAAAATTAACTAATTAATAATGTTAACATCGCCAACATTCCCTTAAAAATCTGAATAACTTGAAATGTGTTAAGAAAAACAAGTCCTTTTTCCAATTACTCTACCTCAGATTATCAGTTTAATGTACTTTACAACTTCGATTACAGTTACACAAAACATTCAGTATCAGGCAGAATATTGATAAAAATGTAAAAACGCACTTACTCCGCCTCCAAAATGTAATGTTTATATTTGTTCAGGTTATTTCCTATATTTTTTGTAAAAGGTAAAAAGTTTGTAAATGTGAATATTTGACTTTTTTACACTAACACAGAAAAATTGTGTTTTTCATTATTTATAGATTATTCCGATAGTATTTTACTGGTTCTGATCCACTTTAGATCTAATCGGTTTGTATGTGGAACCTGAATTGAAATGGTTTTTACACCATTGATTGGTAATAATTGATAATATTGGTAACATTGATGCTTATCTTTTGATTGTCATTTTTGGATTTCATAAACTAAACTCAGGGATAATGACTGTGTAGCTCAGTGGTCGGTTCGAGACCCTGGTGGACCCTTGGGAAAGGTCCTTTACGCTATAGATCCCAATGTGTTAAGCCTAATTGTGTCGGTCCCAAGCCCGGTTGTGTCAGGAAGGGCATCCAACGTAAAAACCTGTGCCAGATCAACATGAATGTGATTCGCTGTGGTGACCTCTGAAGGGAAAGAAACTTAATTTTTATTCATCCCAGGGGCCAAATTGGACCCATTTTCAGGCCGGATTTGGCCCCTGGGCCTCATGTTTGACACCCCTGCTCTAAATCCTATGTTCTGGACCTTTAAGCAAAACTCGACCACTAGATTTACGCTGCGCATCACGAACATTTTCCCCCTCAGTCTAACGTGAAGCTCCATCAGTGTCGCCGGAGCCGCAGTATGTGTGAGATTCTCTCACAGACGTTGGAAGCAGAGTTTTTGGAAGCTGATGTCTCCACTTTTCTGGACAGAGTTTAGACACTGCATAATGAAGCTGTCGACTCTCTTACACTTCCTTAAATTGGAGCCTTAAATGTGGCCAAGGATTCTTTTTATGTTCAGCTCGAGCCTGGGCTGAACGTGACTGGGATTCAGATTCGTTTCAGTCTTGTGCATCCATTTTTTTTTTTTTTACATTTATTTATTTAATTTTTTTTTTTTTTTTTTTTTTTTTTTACTCCAGTTGATTTCATCTTGACCGCCTGGTGTGGAATAGCATCTTGTCATTTCCATTTCCATTGAGACTTTTTTTGTTGAAACCTTCTGCCAATTTTGAAACTTTCCCAAGTTTGTTCCCAGAGCCAGTGGTCCGTCTTTGTAGCCCCTGTGTTCCCAACATATTAAGAAAAATGTCAAGGAACAGCAGGGGCGGATCTAGGTAAATTCCAAAGGGGGGGGGGGGGTTGGAGTCTGGGTGGATCATCATGATCCATATAAATAGAATTCCCCATTATAATTATTGCCATGAATAACAAACTTATTATATAATTATTTGCAAAGATGCTAATCTTTATTATAACCTTATTATAATCTTTATTATTACCTGTCATGTTATTCAAACATAACAATAGCAAGATTAGTATATTGAAATTAATGACTTAGGCGATCTTCAATATGTTTTAGACAACTTACTGTCAAATTTGTTTCTGACCAGATATGATTATTTTAATTTGATTCAATGCTGTGGGGTCGTTCTAGCTGGATACCATGGCACAGTGACCTCTTTTATGGTTATACAAGGCATTGGGCAACATTTCTTTGAAAAGGCAAAAATTATATCAAATATGCAAGTAATAACAGGTGTCTAGTAAAATGTGGGGGGCCTAGTAGTGACGTTTTTCACATATTTTTTTGGGGGGGCAGGTGCTCAAGGGTTGCAACCCCCCCCCTAGATCCGCCCCTGATACAAAAATTAAAACATGAACCTGTAATGTTTCAAGAAAAATAAGTACAACAGTGTTTCCGGCAGCACTTTCTAGCCAAGGTGGCCACCTTAACAGACTAGCCCCAGAAAAAAGTCTATCCTATGCTATCAGTAAGCTATCTTTCCGCTACTCATGGAACGCACCCCCCCCCCACACCC
>JAPSES010130421.1:0-15527 GCA_029822895.1 Maxillicosta whitleyi
GTGTGTGTGTGTGTGTGTGTGTGTGTGTGTGTGTGTGTGTGTGTGTGTGTGTGTGTGTGTGTGTGTGTGTGAGTTATAAAATGCACGTAAATATCAGCGGATGTAGTCTTGTGTGTTTATATAATATTTATATAATCACAATATAATGGTATTCAACCTGTCAGGGGATGATAGTGAGATGTAAACAACATGGCAGTGAAGTAGAGTGGTAAGAGCAGCAGATGTTTTGACATTATTTACTGTATGCAATGTATGAAGAATAAATATGAATATACACATTCCAAATACATAGGATTTATTTATACTTCTGCTCTGGAACATTCTTTACTCTTTCATGTATCATCTCTGGAGTAAAACACTGAATAAATACATGTATGTAAGGAGCACATGCATTATAATCTTACTCACATCCAAAGCAAATATAGTTGTATTCACTGCCTCCTGAAAAGAAGTGGGTAGTTGTACTTTATTGAAGGTACATTAACACAGGTGAAGGGGAAAAACAGTTAAAACAACAAACAAAACAAAAAAAAAACCCAACACAAACCTTTTTTTCTTTTTTTTTTGGTCAAAATATTATTGTTCCAGCAGAAAAATCCTTACTTATTTAAACATACACATTCTTAGAGGATTGATTACGTGTCTCTCCAGGATACAAGTGTACAAAAGATCTATGGAATTTACTCAATATTTGTCATTTTTATTGACTTTTGCTACTTAATTTACATTAGAAATGAGTTGAAGGAATGTCTAAATATGAATCATAGCTAAAACTCTCAAGCAGTAGCCTCCTATATTTCCAGTTGAGTGCTGAGGCTAACATTTAGAAACAGTTTCTTGTGTTTACATTTTGACATCATGCATATTATCAATAAGGATCAAGTCACAACTGATGCTTCATGGTGTTGTTCTGCACTTAACAGACATTTGATGACCCAATAAAAAACAGGCCTGCAGTCCATTAAGGGCTCTGACACAAAGTTTAGAAAAGGCAGGTGTAGTGTATCATGCAACAGTTAATGTGTGTTAGACTTCATGTAATCCTGAGAAGCATATGTTGCTTTTAGCCCCGTTTTTTTACTTGCAGGGAAGAAAAAATACACAATGGATTCATCAATGATATGTCAAATTGTAAAATCCTTATAAAAGAACAGCAATGAACCAAGTTATGCCAGATATTAAAGACCTTTACAAGTGAAATATTGTTAAAATGAACCTCTTTAGTTGAAAAATAGATCCTCAGCAGCTCTAGACGTATTTATATAGGAGTTTCTCCGACATTACAAACATTGGAAGATACACCGTCATAATTTCAACAACTGCAAGACTCATTGATTGTTATCTCAGATTCAGTTTCATGTATTGTTGACCCGCTAAGCAGAACAAAGAATCAAGCAGAAGAAGAGCCCAAAACATAATCATCACCATCTGGTTAGTATTCAGAGAGTCTCATTAATCTTTATAGCCATATTTTATGGTGTTTTTACCTTGAGGACTAAAGGGGAAGACAATCTGCCAACCTGTTTTAAATTTTTTACCAAAACACACTCTGGATTTGTTTTTGTATCTCCTTCAATAACAGTAAATATGAGGCAAGTGACATGACTATGCATCCTCAGTTTATGGTAACAGTGACTTGTTTGTAATATCCACCACTAATCTACAAAATAACCAACAAGTGAATTAATGAAAAAATACATACATCATCCACCAGTGGCTACAGGCTTTTCAAGTGATTAACTAAAGAAGAGGAAGACCACAAAAACAGGATAAAAACAGGATATCCTGTAGGATAATTACATGCAGTAGGCATAGAAACAACTGCCAAAACAAAAGAGCTTGAACAATTTCCAGGTTTTATTCTATTGTGGCTTTGAATGGATAATTCATTTGAGGTCCCAGTGCAGCTAAAGTCAATGAGTCACTCCTCTCAAGTGACCCACTTCTTTTAGAGTGTGGTAAGGAAACTTTGCAAAGTAACCAGGAACAGTTTGTTTCAAACCACAAAAAATTATTTTTCACCCTTTTTGCCCCTTAAACCCCTGCTCTCTTTCTGTCTAAATCCTCCTGTCATCTCGTAGAGGAAGCTTGAGGACATCCTAATCTCTGTCCCGCCATAGCCTCGAAATTCCACCAATAGTCTCCTGCTAATGGGCATTCAACAGTCTGCACTTTTGGAAAGTCCTCACTTCATGAAGTCTGCTTTCTGCTGTTTACCAAACACAGTAACAGAGAGACTCTCTGCTACCGACTGTCACATCCCATGTGTCGGAATCTGCTCCCTTAATCAGGGTTTCCAAAACTCATTTCTCGGGTGGCTGTTTTTGGAATAGCCCCCTGCAAAACAGACCTCATCTATAATTCATAAGAGGGAGTTTATTTACTGTCTACCAGAAAAGGTAAGACCAGGCATTTCGAAGAAAGCATTTTAATAAATCACAGCTTTGTTCTATGCACATGTTATTAAAAACAAACACACATGGACAGCAGATTGAAATTAGCAAGTGACTGAATCTGATACAGTGCATCTGTTGTCTTATGAGATGGATGCTTTTGTGCATAATTATTGATAAATAAATAAATAAATAAATAAATAAACAAATAAATTGTTATTTATTTTTTATTTATTCAGGGAGATAGTACATCAATCAACAAAACTACAAATGTGATAGTGTTAGCCCAATGATAGGAAAACCAGTAAAACAACATTCTGCAACAACAATACTGAATCAAGCATCACCTTTTCTTTTATTTGCTGGTTTGTGTCACTCTCTTAGAAACAGGAAACAGCAAAGCATTGTAAACATGTGCAGTAAAAATGCAGGGATAGCATCACATGATCTCCAATGTCTTTATATGGTCATTAGAGAAAGCTCAGTCAACCTAGGATGCCTTAGGATGGTGGTGTGTTTTGTTCCATCTGGTTGTAGATATTGTCAAAGTCAAAATGTTGGGCAAAGTGAAGAATTTCTTAATACGTAATTAAGTGCTAATTATGTTTATTTATTATTGCTTTGTTGGTTCTTAATGTTGGTGACACTTTATGTAATTCTGTTGGTTCACACAATTGCCCTGGTGATATAAAAAAATCTTGAACTTAAACATTCTGATTCTACAGAAAGATCAGGCAGAACAGAATAAAACTGTAAAGGAGAAACACAGGCTGCATACAGAGCATAATAATATCCAAAATGAATGAACTCAAAAAGAAAAAATAAAGTGGCTATTGCCACAGTACTGTGGGACTACTTTGTCATTTGTCCACAGACCCAGTCAGTGTCGTCATTATATCATGTGTAGACTGATCTGACCTGTGACCTGTCATCCTGCTGCCACAGAACTGTGGTAAGAAGCATTGCACATTTAACTGTCTGGTTACAGGAAAAGGCTAGGGTACCAGTTACCAGAAGCTGGTTTGTGTGCATAATCACACTTTCAGCAAGCAGACAAACAACCTGAAATGTGATGACTGAATTTGCCAGGGTTTTTGATGAATATAAACCAGCCACTGGGACAATGTTCATATTGCAGAATTCAGATCATTTGATTGGCTCTGTGGCAACAGACAATATTTCATGCCACAGTACTGTGGCAGTAGCCATTGCAAAAAAAAAAAAAAGGCCAAATAAAAGTAATTGTCAATATTAACTTTATTATCATTACATGTCATCCTTATGAACATAAATTGCATTCATATAAACACACACACATTCACACATTAAAACTTTGAGGTGTATTCCATGGGAATGGACACATGTTAAATATATTGTTAAAGCTTTCTTGTCTTGCCATTTTCCTTTATTTATCAAAAATATAGACTGCTGATTTTTTTTTATTTATTTCAGTATATTTTATTGAAAAAAAAAAAAGGCATTTAGGGATACAACATACATATCCATTTTTTTTTTGTTTTTTGTTTTTAAGCAATAAACAAAAACAAATAAGTCAAACCACATCAACAACACCACCCCCACTTCCCAACCCTCACACGAACACACAGCACACCCCTGGACTTCCCGATCCATTATACCATGAGGCTTTAAATTTTAATACAAAAGAAAATTTTATTAATGAATGTGCTGGAGAAGGGGATACCAAATCTTCTTGAATTTTTCCAGGATAGACTGCTGACTTTTAAAGCACTTGGACAAGATATAAAATCCATTGGTGATGGCTGCATGAATGTTTTCTAAAGAAAGCGTAACATTGTTTTGATTTTGTTTTTTTTGTTTTTTTGTTTTTTTCCATTTAAAACAAATCCAAATAAGTGCATGTAGCTCGTAATTTCATGGTATAGTTTGGATAAGGTGCACAAACCTAGTCAACACAATGTGCCTATTTTAAAACCTCGCAGAGCGGATAACCTATTGTATAAAAATCTGTACAAGCTGATAAAACACATCAAAGCAGAGGAGCTCTGAGAGAAATCCCTGCAGGGACGCTGCAGGATATCAGCCACAGGTTGTATGTTTATAACGACACAGATTTACTGCGCTGTATTGTGTTTGCCGTGAACTCGTGCTCTGATGTCATCTCTTATCTGGTATTCTGGCCCAGACCCAAAACCACACCTGCATTAAGTGAAGCATTAGACGTGTGAGCGCTGAAAGGCCTCTGAGCTGCTGTGACAGGCGTGATGAAGACATTCACATCCGTTTTGGAGTCTATCTGACTGACGCCTCTGGCAGCCGTCCAGACAGGGCACTGCAGGGGTGTCGAGTGAAACACACAAAAAAGAGCTGAATATCCCACCAAACATGTGTGCACTTGATAAGCTGTTTGAACTTTACAAGATTATGGTGTGCAACTATTCATCAGCTTGTCTCTTTGATGGTTTTTATGTTTTCAATGCAATAATTATGTGATTTTATACAATATTATTATAATTTATAACATTACAAGAGAAATATTCACCATTAAATAGTTCTTCTATTAAATAGTAAATAGTTCTACTAGAGTTTCTATATGAGTCATTATAGATCACTTATTATTGCCTTGATCATAGTTAATATCATGTCTTGCAGCTACATGGACATTGACAGTTTTCATTCATAACCTCTTATTCAAAGAGTGACTATACATAAGTTGATGTGCAGTACATAACATTTAATGATCTTTATCTAGTATAGGTCTTATATGGTGATAAAGAATAGTCATTCTCACTAAATATGGACTTGACTTATTCAGTATTGGTAAATTATTTATGAACGAGATCGGACATTAGTGAAGGGAAAACATCCTCGCCATCTGGATGTGTGAAATCTTGTACTTTTGTGTTTTATCACATAAGAACATACCATATTTAATCTTTAAGTTCTATTACCAAACAATGACAACATTTGACAATAGGTCAAAGTAACGCTGTATCATGTCATTTGCTAAATCTGCTGATAGTTTACATTATAGCTCTGTTAGCTTAGCTGTAATTTTAGACAGAATACAACCACAGTAAAACTACAAAACCCCTCTTTTTTTGTGTGGTTTGTATTGTCAGTAGCAGCACTAAAGATCTGTTTGGAATCATCCAAACATGATCAGAGCTTTGGATCAACAAACAGCAAACTTACGAAAGCCCTTAGCACTGACAACTCCTTTACACAAGCAACTTAAAAAAAAAAAAAGAGTGAAAATGAGTTTTGTCTGCAATATAGTTTCTTTCTTTCTTTCTTTTTTTTTTTTTAATCACAGTAAGTATTTATTTTTAAAATAGACCCAAAGTGCTTCCAAACTTACTTCTTAATATTAGTCTGTATCTGGATTGAATTTTTAGCCCCCATGTCTTTTTCTTTGGTACCAGTTTCATAGAAGCATCCATTTAGATTAAGTCTCTTTTAAGCCCATTGAATAATTAGGTTTCATCTACAGCAAGTTCTTTAACTCTTTAGCTGATGCAGGGAGTAGCTTCTCCTGATGGGTGCATCAGATTGTGAACAGAGGTGGGCAAAGTGATTACCCACCATGCCTAGTTCAATACAAGCCTTTGGGTGCAGTGTTTTGATCTGGGGTTGATTCAGGTGGTCGGTTATAGGTTCACAATATTATGCGTCCATAAAACCAATATGTTGAAGAACCAAATCTGAACATGAGTGGATTGCTTTATTCCCTGATGACACAGACATATTCCAAAATGACAATATCAGAATTCATCAGGGTCAAATTGTGAAAGAGTGACTCAGGAAGCATGAGACATCACTTTCACACATGGATTGGCCTCCACAGAGCCCGGACCTGAACCCTACAGAGAACCTTTGGTATGTGATGAGGAAGACTTCAGACCATGTTCTGACTCTGCCATCATTAATAAAAGCATCAATGCGACTATTGATGGAAATAAAGTGTTTGTGACATCAATGAAGTCATGGAGAACGTGTAACAAGGCTAAGGCGATCCAACAAAATAATCATCAAATTTTGGTTTTCTTTCTTTCTTTCTTTCTTTCTTGGACAGTGTGCTTTCACATGACTCTTGCTGCTATATATCAGTCGAAATGTTCAGTGCCACAATTTTCCTATGTATATTTTGGCCAATTTTTGCTATAATTTATCACAACATTTTCACAGATCAGCAGGAATATTCTTAAATTCATTCCTCACAAAACATCCACTTTGTATCTTGTATTATAAAACAGCAAAAAACAAAAAAGCTGGTAATACTTTTTATTAGACCACATGTGTTTTAAAAACCGAAGCTCAGCAGGGTTTGTGAAACAATTAAATGAAAAGTGTCCACTAACATCAGACCATAAATAAAACATAATATTGACACTGTTAAATGATACTTATAAGTTTCAGTCTTGTTGATGGTATCGGGCTGGAATGTGAACTATTCACCCACCACCGTGCATTTTAAAGAGATGTATAGACTCCCCGTTTGAGAAGGGTGGGTTGTTTTGAGAGGAAACAAAACAGATTGTTATTACTGGAAGCAAATCATGTCTGTGATGAATAAATTGAAAACAGATATCAGGCAGATAATGGATCTTTTTTTTTAAATTTTTGACAAGGAATTGGCTATAAAGTGTAAAAGTGTCTGTAAATGTGAGCACATGTCTGTTTTAAATATCAAGACCATAGATCATATGTTTGTGAAAAAAAACTTTACAAAAACAGATAAAATGAAGGTAAAACTTTGAATGACACGACACGCACACATTCACACAACCTCTTAAACGTCATCACTGTGCAAATATAAAAAATAAAATGCTCAGAATATGAAAGGTGTCATCATCTTTTGACTGTAATTTTCTCTGACCTTGCTTACAAATAGTGAAGATAAATAAGTAATGTATTTTTTTTTTTTTTTTTTTTTTATTAAATCCTTAAAACTCCCATTCCCTTGGTTCTACAAAAGCATGTCGGCCTTTGTGGCAAGCCACACCATGTAGCAGGAATGTTGTTTATTGGAATTTAAAGTCTTTAAGGAAATTCATTCTCCAAAACTCTTTCCCAGCCCGCTGTGTCATGAACCTTGACTCCAGGGACTATTCCCAGGTTCTCAGCTAAAACATGAACATCAATCATGGTTTATACTTTGAAAGAAGGCGTCATGGATTGAAGGAACTCTGGCCGTAGCTTTGGGTTTTTTGACCACTGGGCCTTCCCTCTCCTGGGGCATTTATCAACCAGAAATGCAGTAAAAGCACACAGGGACTGTTGCCAGGGAAGGCAAAGCTCCAAACTATAGCTTGGCCAAAAGAATTTTTCATTGTGGCTCTGAAGGTCCCACCAACACTCACACACAATATTACATTAGTAATAAATATCACCTCTCAACTCATATTTTATATTTGCAATCTGCATTTGGCTTTGCCTCTAATTCCCTTTAGGTGATGGATTTTTTAAAAAATGCTGATAAGGTTATGTGAGTGAGAGACATTTATCTCTGTAATTTTTCATTATTAGCCACCCTGGAATAATACAGAATAATAAACAGAAATCATCTTCTCCTGTGGGATTGTGGCCTATTTAGTTATTATTCACTGATTTAAAGAATGACAAACTTTAGGAGACCCTTGGGTAAGCAGACTTTTGAGGTAAAACAGAACATATGTCTGATGTCTGTGTCCAATGTCAGCTCACCTTAAAGCTTTACAGTCACTCATGAAATTGCCTTTGATAAAAACATGTCCTGCTTATTTTCTCATGGAGCATCAGCACAGTTGCATCCACTCAAAGCAGACGCACTACAGCCTAAAGAGGCAATATGGAGTATTTCTACTAACAAATATTAAAAAAAAAAATAAAAAAAAAAAGACCTACAATTATGGCTTGGCAGATTTATATGACTACTAAAGAGAGTAGTGAGTCTATCTGCCAACACCAAGGGGCCTTTGACAAATGCATCAAAAAGTAAGTGGCCAGATGGAATGAGACCCAAAACAAAACAAATTTTACAGATAACATGACAAGGTGACAAAAGCCGGAAACAGCTCTAATGGAAAAAAAATGGAGTTTAATTCTGAAGCTTATGAAGAATAAACTTATTGCAAGATGATTATTGAGTCACAGTTCAGACTAAACTGTGGCAGTTCTGACCTTGTTTGTATGATTCCAGCCTGATTTTTATTGTAGCTATTGACAAGACAAACCACACAGAAAATGGAGGTAATTTGTGGTTTTACTGTAGCTGTTATCCATCTAAAATACAGAGCTAAGCTAACAAAGCCAGAATGTAAACTACAGGCTGATGGAGATCATGAAGATTATGAGACTTGATGATACCATAATACAGATGTGTATAAACAATGAGCTTTATACTTATACTCTATCTATGAATATATAGTGGCATTTCTTTGGTAGTTTTAGCAGTCTGTGTTCTGCTACCTTTTGAGGGTTCTGAATGCCAATTCCCCTTTAAGTACAGTATATTTTGAGTAATTTGCAAGCATGTCTGATGCATGTATGAAATATGTCAAAAGTATGGGCTTGTTTTGTCTATTAACTTTGATTTAAAAGTGTTACATATTAAGAACAAAATGTAGATAAGTGCCAAGATTTTGCTTAAAAAATTGAATTCATTTTTAATGAATGTGGACAGTTTTCCATGCAAGACATCAAAGGTCAGTGTGGGAATGTAAAACAAGGGGATTCTCCCAGTATGTTCACATGGAAATTAGATGGTTTCCATCAGTAAACAAGCAAGCAAGGGCAGGCGAAAGGAGTGGTTGCACAAAGTCCTTTGTGCAGACCAAAAAATAAAACAAAGAAGAACAATAATGAATATTGCACCAAAGAAAAATAAAACTGCCAACATTTCTGTGGGTTTCTAAAAGGCATGTTACTTTTAAACACTGGATATTTGTATCGAAATAGGATAATAACATGGATGAATCACTTCAACTTGTGCCTGAAATGACCTTAAATGCAGGCATTAGACTTCAATAGACACCACCAACATATTCACTGCATTGTCATAAGCTTGGAACTTAAACAAATGAGTAATTTTTTTCAAGGTATCCTGTGAAAGATTGTTGTAGTTAATGTTTACATTGAATGTTTGCCGCCAAAACTGTTGTCATCAGTATACATATAATTTCATTTTGTGAGACATTTGCAAACACAAATTAGGTTTAATAAACATTTCTAGGTATGGTTTTCAGCAGACTTTGAAAGCAAGAAATCAAAATAATGTATTTAACTGAATAAAAGTTACAAGAAACCAGAGTCTGAAACAAAGGGAAACACATGTGGAATTCAATGATGAATATATATGGTTATGTATGTATATATATTTAACTGCATCCTCGAACATGGTTCCTCTGGTGAGCCTGGATATACATTTTTGGGAGTTGAGATGGTGCAACATTTTCAGGGAATTAGGAGGGGCTCAAGGTGTGCACCGATGTTGTGCAAGACAGAAGAAAATGGTAACAAGGGAAAACCAAAAAAAGGCTGAAAGAACCATAACAGTTATTATAGTGTTTAAAGCACCATGTCTGGTGGTTTTTGCCACTATTGGACAGAAACTCCATGAATACACTTCAGCCTAGAAACTTCCATGCACTGTTTTCAGACTGTTATAAACTCTACCCTGTGATGCAGACCTGCAGCTTTCAGTTTCCATACAAGTAGGAGGGTTACATTTGTGATGGACAGCTGGAATTACTACTGCCGATCCGATTTCCTCAGACATGATTCTTGCTCTCTCTGTTGCTCAACATAATATTTTGGTTGTGCAGTGTCCTCTGTATTCCACAGAGGGGCTATGTAGTGTCAGGTCATGGTGTACAGAGGTGCAGAAGGACGATGTGCACATAGAAATTCAGGTGTTTTCCTCTAAATCTTAGCTCCTGGGGCAGTAACAATTCACAACAATTTTCTTCCAAATATGTAATTATTTTTTGATTTGTATTGCTAAGTGTAGGTTTTAACAACACTTCATTAGAGTTAATGTTTTAATACAAAAAAAAGTCAGAAAATGCATTTATTCAAATGTTACCCTGACCATAATCTGTCATCTCTCTCTCTCCCTCCCTCCCTCTCTCTCTCTCTCTCTGTGCCACACCTCCCAATCAGCCTGATTCCATCCAATCTGATGAGTCACAGTGGTTGCTCATCAGGTGGAGAGTATATATCCATGCCTCTGCTCTGTGTTCTCTATCAGATTGTTCCTCTGCTGCTGTCTGACTTTCTAGTGTTTTTTCCTGCCTGTTGATTCTGTTCCTGGTTCTTGCCTGTTCTCGACCTGCCTTATTTACTGCCTGGGCTTGACCCTGTTTGCCTACTGACCACGTCTCCTTGCCTGTTGTCTGATTACCTGCCTGCCCTTTGTGCTGACTACATCTTCCTGCCTGATCCCCGGTAAACTGACCTGCACTCCACTTGGCTGCCCCTCGGTTCAACTATGAAGTCGAACCCCCCTCCTTTAGAATTCCCTCTGAGTTTGTCTTTGTGGTGAATCTGTGCCGCACTGGAAAGGATTCCAACCCGGAACCCTGGACTGAGACCTTTGAACTGTTTGAGAATAAAGACTGTTTTAAACCTAGTTCCAGTTTCCTGGTCTTGCATCTGGCTTCTGATTGTACCCGTTACAATGAAACCAAGGCAAAGTGTTTTTATCATGAAAATCTATGGGTGTTGGGATCTGAACCCTACTTTCTGTGACAAAGTCCTGCATTTTATAAATCACCCATCTATTATAACTGCTTTATCTATTTTATATAACTGCATTATCCATGAAATGCCAAAAAGTGGATAGAAGGAGATAAAACACTAAAACATGGATATACAACATGTGTAGAAATGTTGATCAGACGTATTTTAATGTTGCTGTTACATTCATGTCATCTAAATGAACAATGTTAATGTATTCTCCATAGAAATTATAATGTTTTACACTCTACACTATTCACAAGTGTAAAGTTTACAGTCTATTTTTCCTTTCCTTTTTTCAGCTGTTCTGGTGCATTACTAGGTTTTCAACACATAACCACCACTAACTACCAGTCATGAGAACAGTGAGTTGGTTTGGTTTGTGGTCGATGTTAAGTGAGCTGACCATGAACCACAACGTCCCCAATGTTTGATTCCTGGTTCAGATTACATTTGTTTCATGTTATTCCCATCTCTCTATGTCCTTTTTTTTTTTTTTTTTTTTTTTTTTTTTAAAATCCATTTTTGAAAAAAGAAACAAAATGGGGTTTCGTATCTGTAAACCAATGTAACCACATAATCCCTCTGGAGGTGGCCTGAGGCCTGCTTTAAGACCACATTTATGCTAACTGACATCTGGCTTCATAATTTAATCTGTTCGGTATCAGAAGGAAGATGAAACTTGATCACCTGCACTTTGTCATTTCTGTTTCTGTGAGTAAGAATCTGCTGCACTGCTTATAACCCTATATAAATGAATAGATGACTATAATATGTTTTTAATATTTACTTTTCATTACAGCTTTTCTCTGAGTGTTACATAACGTATTTAACAAGATGCAGCCGTCCTATTACCTCATGCACAGTATAATGTACATCCTTTTGTAAAGTTGCTCTTACTTTCTCATTAAAATAAGAAAAATACAACCCAGGTCTTTCAGTTATAACTCTCACTGTGCAGCAGTTGTAAAACATTAGGGAATGGTGAGTTATAAAGTCTCATTCTTTTGTACTCTGGCAATGCATTTGGCAGAATAACCTCTATTCATGACAGCCCTTTGAGCAATAGGCTCATAATGTATAATGTTTGGGCCTATATTCAGCTGGCTTTATTCTTTTGGACTGGTTTTACAACTGCTTCATCAACATGTGGGAGTTACTGACAAAATTAACACATCAGAGGTGTTTTAGCCTCCACAAATTGATAACATAATGAGATAATAATCCTTTCGTGATTTTAAGAAATTATACAATATTTCGTTTTTTCATTCCCATTACAGCTCGTTCATACCTGGCCTACTGAAATAAACAGTCAGACTTTGTGCTGCCAAGATCCCATTTCATTTGAATGACCATAAATTACCCAGCTGTCACATGTTCTTGTCAATCTAAAACCTGCAGCTCCATATGAAATTGTTTCTCTGTGCGTTTGTATTATTGGTTTTGATCTACGCTTGTTTTTGTAATCACACTGACAAATGAACAATGAACCGTCCACTTATTATTTCAGCAAAAAAAAAAAAAAAAAAAAAACACCCAACAAGTTACACTGGAGACAAAATCACAAAACATGGACTGCAGCCACACATGGAATATCACCAACAAAAAACACACTTTTGTGCTGACTGACACTTTAAATATATGACTTACAGGGAATTTCCATAATATAATTAATGGCTGTTTCAATAAAACACAACCACCCAACACTTGTTTATGAGTCCTCCTGACATCATTCACAAGAAAAGGTGTGTTGACAGTTTAGTATAATAACACACAAAATGCATTTAACCTTTATGTTTTTAATTACACAAGAAATTTCCATCCATTTGCATTACACTTTTAAGACAAACAAACTAGTAAACTTAATGTTATACATATTTCAGTCAAACATAAATGAAAGAAGTAAGAACAAGACTCTTCCACACTGTTTGTGTACAGTATATAAGTGTCAAAAATATATTATTTATTTATTTATTTTTGGCAAATGTGCATCACATTTAGCTTTTCAGTTCGTGAAATGAATGGAGGTTGTATGTATATTAAAAATTGTTTTTGTGATTTATTAAAGAAGGTGATGTATGATTAGTGGAATAAAAAAGACACTGACATAGTTTGATCTATACAGAAATATGTTTCTTCAATTTCCATCAGGAAGTTAGGTTAAAGGATTGAAACCACTCAATTCTGTATAGTAAAAACAGCCAAAAAATATATTACATAATACACTTTTCGATATGTGCATACATATTTCAATTCAATCTGATTTGTCTTGGTTTATTTTACCCCAACCTGTAAAGTGTATTTTTTTTTTATTATTATTATTTTGTGGGTATTTGGTTTTATATGTTGCATAATTTCTTGGCTCCTTTTCCTGGCTCTTTACGGTTATGTTGCCTGGCAACTAGTGAGACTCTGGGAAGTCATCAATACTATGGCCAAAACATATTTATACCCTCATCACTCTTAAATACGCGCATACCCTCTGTAAACGCCAACCAAGGTTGTGTAACATTAGCTTAGTTGGTGAAGAGACATTCACATAGTCTAAAATCAGAAACTTCCAATGGGAAACATTCAGGCAAAAAACTGCATGTACAAATCACACTGTGTATATTGTCTCAAACCATAGTCCTTTTTAATGGCACTTTGTTACCGTGTAAAATAATTATTGCCAATGTTTAAGTATGATTGGTGCCTGCAGGAATATCTGCCAAGCTAACAAAACTAAGGATATGTACTGTTCCTCCTCAAGTAAACACTGGAATTCAATTACAACCTCAGTCGCTAATAATAGCAAAATAATGAAACAAAAGCTGCTTCTCCTTTGGGACAGGTAAAATATTATATGGATAAACCTCTGAGGCTTGTCAAGAAATGTGCTGCCGGTTAACTCCAGTGTACACTTAAAATGTTTAATGCAATGCATTCAGTGATATTAAGTGATGTGTTCAACACTGTGACTCATTTATCTGAAGTGCTACTGTTCTCAGTCACTGCAGGTGTGTGTCATTTGTAGAAGCTTCCAAGCATAACAAGACGATAATGTTTGCACAATGAAAGTGATGTTCATCGATGTTTAGAATTTATCCAGATTAAATGTCATTGCTGTGCTTTTCATATTGCAAACATGAGGCTTTGTACAAATACAACTATATCCCCCTATTAAACAAAGAAATTAGAGATACCTCTAACACAAATAAAGGCCTGGTACATTCTGCAGTTGATATACATAAAAGCCCACAACTCTTGGTTCCTCATGTTCTGTTACCAATAGAGAGGAGTTCAACATTCCACTAAACGTTTTGTCTGTTATAAAACAACACCCAGGTAATTACAATGCACCACATTTTTCTATAGGTTATGCTTTATGCACTAAAATATAAAGTATAAATAAAGGAGGATACAAATAAGACATAGAAATTGTTGCCTTTAGTGCACTAGTTTATTTTAAGCTAACCAGTTGCTAGCTCCAGTTCATAGTTTATTTTCATGGCATATATGAAAGATAAGGTAGGCTCATTTACGGACAAGAAGCATCACTTTTCAAGAATGTAATGACGTATCTGTGGCATCAAGGATGTAGTCAAGGGACAATTTGAGTTATGCATAGGAGCATTTGTCTCAGTCGGCCATCTTTTACGACTTGCTACGGCAACCTCAAAAATCACACGGCATAGAGCCCCGATTACCTTCCACTGCTCAGTTTCCCCCAGATTTACGTGAAAACATTTGTCAGCTGAATAGGCTCTCAAAGAAACCAAAAGCAAGTCTGTAGGAGGCATAAGCACTATGTGGGTTTTTTGGGTTTTCTTTTCCTCTTTATGTGACGTTATGGACATTGGCACAAATTACATGTGGCACTGTGGTTGTGGTGTTGTCTATTTAGTCTCTGTGCTCACCTGGGTGTGTGTTTGGCCTGAATCGTGGCGAGCCTGAGGAGAAACTTTCTGTTGACCATCACTGTCATAGTCATTTCACCATCATTATCATAGCAACCGTCAACTGTCTATGAGGGTATCTTTGCACAGCATTGAATATACAGCGTCTGAAGTAAGTGCGTGTTTCTTATGCTTGTAACATGAATAATAAACCTTGTAAATGTATGTATTGGTGAGTCTGGCACGTTTTCAGTGTAAATCCACATGTTTTTAACCTTATATGCCGCAATGAATTGTATAAATTGACTCTTAAAATCACTTCTGATCATTAGAAATATACTCCTTGAAGTTAAGGCTCTGTACTTTTACATAATCTGACTCAAGGTTTGTGTAGCGCAGTGGTTCTCAAAGTGCGGCCCGGGGGCCAATGGCGGCCCTTTGAAACATTTCTGGCGGCCCTCAGTAACCAAGAAATAAATTATTGGGCTGATGAACTTACACCTGTAAATGACACTAAACAACTTAATATCTTTGTAAATAACCTTGACTGATCATTATA
>JAPSES010130447.1:0-15523 GCA_029822895.1 Maxillicosta whitleyi
CCATCAGTGTCACTCCAAATCACTAAATCCAATCAAATCTTCATCCTCGGTGTCACTTTGAAACAACTCCGCCCACTTCAGAGGTAAAAGAGGCGGGGCTTCCTCTGGCTGTTTAGTATGAAAATAACATGTGAAATGATATAATAATGTGTTAATAATATCACACATAAGTTGCTCCAGAGTATAAGCCGCATCCCCGGTCATACTATGAAAAAAATTGCGATTTATAATCTGGAAAACACGGTATTATGACATTATCTATAAGGCTGAGTGTGTGATCTAATATGTGGGGTTTCAATCAGTTTGGTTGTAGATGTTCCATACTGCTCCTTTAAACTATACATTTAATTAGTGTCACAACACTGTATGAACTCAGCGTGGAATCAGATTATCAGTTTTAATAAATGGTATTTTCATTATCACTGTGAGAAGTAAGTCATGAGTCGACCGGAAAGACAGTGAAAGAGGTGTTATGTTATTTATGCGACCCATCAATCCATGTCGCCGAGTTTTGCTTTCAGTAGAACTAAAGCATTAAAACGCCACAGAGACAAGATTAAGATGATTTATATGAAATTATGTAAGTGGTTCTACAGATAATACATTTCAAAAGTAGTTTCTTCAGTAAAAACATGTTCGCAGTTATGTCATTTCTTTATTCAGTGCAAAAATAAAACGCTCATGTATACACAATATGGACATTTAATGATGAGTTTATTCATTACAAGTATCTACTACTACTGCATCTGTGAATGAGCACAAAACTATTGGTGCTATAAAACTTCCTGTTAAAAGGCTGGTCATCTTAATATGATCACGTTAAAGACCTTTTACAGGATTAAGTTATGACTAATTATGGATAAAAAGTCATTACATTTTCAGAAATTCTTCTTTTTAATGGTTAAGCTTAAACTAAGAAAGCAGCTTAACATCATCTTAAAAGGAGTTTAAGAAGAGAGACTCAACCTCTTTTTCTGAGCAGGAGAAACACGATCCTTCGAGGAAAAAGCAGGAAATAGATATAGTGTACTATTTTTAGACTTAATATTGACCAGCTTTGGTACTCAAATGAATACACATTAAGGCTATAGTGACCTCTTTAACAGGCCATTTATTATTATTATTATTATTATTATTATTATTATTATTATTACAGAAGCCTATTAAGTTGAGGTTAAATTGAAGAGTAAAAGGGACAAAATTTAGAATAATGGGAAAAGTAATACTAATATGAAACCAGATAATTCAATGCAGAAGAGAAAAGTGAGAATCACATATAAAATCATATTAAAAAATTACTTTATCTTAAAAAAAAAAAAAAAATAGAGGATTCACTGTATGCATTAAAACCTGTCTATTTTTTTTTTTTTTTTTTTTTTTTACTTTAATATGACACTTCCTAGATGTAAGGCTAAAATAGTTTGATGTATTGAAGCTTTATATACATTTTTATACTATTAGTGTACAGTTATTCTCAGAACATGTATTATATCTAAAGATTCCAGGCTGTATTCATCTGGTATAGTGGACTTTTTTCAGCTTTAAAGGAAAGAAGAGCAGACGTGTCTTTGTGTCCAGATTGGTTTACATATATCATTCATTGAGAAACGTCTGCTTCAGACTGTTGTCCTTTGTGGGTACAGGACAGACAATTAATCAAGAGGCCAGATAGAATAAAGAAGAAAGAAAGAGGGAACAGGAGAAACACGAGCAGATCTTTTTTTTCCAGCTGTAATTTGTCTTGCTAAATTTTGGCCTCGTCCTTCTCGATGAAGCGACGGCCTGGTGACGTATTCACTGGGCTGCCAACAATGGACAATAGAGGGGCCTGAGTGGGCGAGGGAGCATGCCTTTGCTTTTGAGAGGCGGGTCAGGCCGAGCTAAAAGTAAAAGCAGGCAACAGTATGGGAGGGTCATGTGAGTGAGTGGCAAAAGGGAGTTGTACCAGGGTGGGTGTTGAGGAGGGAACAGTGGGTCTGCTGTGTCCGATAACAACTTTTCACTGGTGGGAAAACACATGCGCGCATTGAAGTCACAGTGACACACAAACAAAGACACTCACAGGGACAGAGGGATGCAACGTGTGAATCTGCGTCTGCACTTTTAAAAGAAGAGTGGTCAAACAGGACGGCGACAGACATTTGTGTGGTTTATTTTCTCATATGTGACTTTTTTTTTTTTTTTAATAAAAGAAAATCCACTTAAATGTAGTAAATTTACATAAACAAAAATGACTGCAGAAATGTAAAAAAAACCAAACATATTTTAGGCTTTTTTGTTGAATGTGACATCCATTTATAATTTGTATGGATTAGAATCATTACATGTTTTTCTAAGACTTAACAAGGCAAAAAAATTTTAAAGGTAAAGTATTAATAATCATACTTGTCTGTCGCTGCGGTGGTGTATTTACCTGCACAGACTCTGCTCTCTGCTTGTTTGTTCTATTTCTGTCTTGTTTTGCAGTTTTCAATGTTCCTGAGTATTGATCTTTGGACAGCTCAGGAGTCTGGTTACATGACACTGGCCTGTCTGCTTTACCTGACAGACAAAAATCTGGGCTAATGGGCAGCCTCTAATAGTCAATGATGCATACAGCAGAAATACATATTACATATTTTCTCTTGAGTGTGGACGCGTTCACTCGTATTTTCATAATTAATATAACTACTGTAACCAGTGGTGGAATGTAAGGAAGTATTTTTACTTTGTACTTAAGTAGTTTTTTATATTTGTACTTTACTTAGGTAAAAATAATAAAGCGTACTTTTACTTTTCTACATTTTGTGGTGGTTATCTGTACTTTCTACTCCTTACATTTTGGAAATTGATGCTGTTACTCGTTAGATCGTATCTTTTTTTTTTTTACTTTTCGTCTAAATCTTGCATGAAAAATCACACACACAATATTGACACCAATCTTTTCAATACACATAATATTGTTGTGACACTGAGCAGTGACATTGTAGAGGCATAAACAAGTATGTCTACATTCTTTATCATAATGACACAGTCCACAGACTGACATTATGTAAGTACATTTTAAAGTAAATACTTAGTACTTAAAGTAAGATTCTTGATGTAGCACTTCTACTTTTAATTGAGTAAATATTTCGCAGGGTATTGGTACTTTTACTTAAATACTAAACTTCAGTACTTCCTCCACTCCTGACTGACTGACTGACTCAAGAAATCATGTTTTATTTTTTGATTTCCTGACTGGTGAAGAGGTGCCAGGTTTGGACAGTTCAGTTTACAAATAAAAAAGATTATATTTGAGCTCAAAAAGTGAATTTCTACTTATTATCCTAATTGTGCACCTGTGTTTGTTTAAAACACTCACACACTTTTTTGCAGCCCTACAGCTCAGTATGCATCATTACATCTGGACTGTGCTGTAAAATTCTGTGCAGTGTAGCGGTCATGGTACTGAATCTGTCCTGGAGGCAGAATGAAGAGGATTAGAGGAAGAACTGAGCGACTGTGACAGATCACCTGAGGATCAACTGGACCAAATAAGTCTGAACTCCAATATGAACCTGTCATGGACTTCAACTGACCTTTCTGTTTGTGTATCTGACTGACAGGTATCACCATGGAGATATGGGCTTCAACACAGAGGAGGATGCTGGGAGATATTCAGGGACTATTGATTCAGAGAGAGGAGGTCAACCAGCAGGAGTCTCATGGAGCCACGCTGGAAAGACTTGAATTTTACCTGTCAGTCGAAGTTTAAGACTATACACATATAAAGTAGGTACAGGTTAGCTACAGGATTAAACTAAAATAACATTAGAGTCTGTTTATGAAAAGGTCTGCTGCTGTTAATGCCCAAAATATACATAGGTTTACAAAAAAAAAAAATAATGGATTTTTATTAAACTTCAAATAAGTAGTAGGTCTGTATCACCCACATCATTCGCCACTATATAGCAAATTATATTTTTAAACATTGTTTTCATGTTTCTGTAACAAAATTTGTTTAATATGATTAAATACACAAGAGCTGCACAGTCAATTTAAATACAATTATAGATTATATGTCTAAAGGTGTATATTGATGTTTTGGATTCAGTGAAACAGAAAAGTTATGTGCTCTGTAAAGCGTTCAACATGTTGTTTTCATCATAAATACACATGCCAAAAATGATCAGTAATCAACATTTTCCTTAAAAATCATGTTAACAAATCATGATATTGTGCATTGCAAGATTAGTTTTCAGTAAATGATGGAGCCCTAAAATAAGATGGTCTTGGATTATTTGCACAAATGTTTTATTGAGATGGTTCAAAACTGTTTTTTCCTTGGAAGTAAAACATGTTATTGCGTCATGATTATTGCAAAACATAGTAGTTAGCGAGAAAGGCTGTGTGTGACATTTCAGAAATAACAGTAGAGGGCCTAAAACTTGTGCATTTGGCTGTTGGAGAACTTTGGCATCATGGGTAAATCATGTTTGTATGCACTGTTTGGATTAGTAGCTCTGTACTAACATGTACAGTGAAAGCACATGTTATTAAGTGAATATAAAAGGAGGACAGTCACTGAGACTCCTTCACGGACAGTAAAAATGACTGATCCACTTTTACAGCTTGGGTCTGAGCCAGACTGGGGGTGTGTGTGGGGGGGGGGTGTATGTGAGCAGATCAGGGGCTGTGAGTCAGCATGTGCGCTGTCAGCTCTGTACATGACTTCATATTCTACTTCTACAGCTGCTCAGTTGTATGTAGACTCATGTGAATTCTTTTCTAATGTGAACGGCCCACATATGTACCTGAACGCGTCACGCACAGTTGTATAACCGGCCTGGAAGTGAAGAGGCCCGGGCTTCAGCCTTTCACTGCTCTGTGGTGAGTGTAAACAGACAAAAGACCCAGACCAGGAGCATCCGCCACCAGTTGAACACACACACACAGACACACACACTGGGTCTGTGAGCCCTTTGACCCGCTCTGAGGTCAGACAAACACTTGAGTTCAATGCTTTCATTTACCTCTTTGTTGCTGTCCGTGTGCTGCTCCTCGTCCACGTCGCGCCGTTTCGCCGCGGCAGCAGCCGTGGATGAAGCTCTGGTTTGCATGGTCCTGGTGAAAAGCTCACAAGCACCCGTGAACCAAACATCACCCAGCGGCTGTGTCCTCCTGCTGCCGTGGAGCCCGGACGCGCAGATCAGCGGCCGCGTGGAAATGTCTGAATTAGCGCCTTTACTTTGCGCACTTTTGGACAAACCTGCAGCTATTGTAGCGACCCGGTCCAAATGCGGCCAGTTCGTGACTATAAAAGCAAAGGACGGGTCCGAGTTTGGGAGTCGGTGTAGGTCCGATTCTTGTTGTCGTCTCCACTCGTGCACACCTACGGTAGACACGCGCGCAGCCCGGTGTGTCTGGAGCGCGTGGCCCTTGTGTAATGTCACAGTGACGTCTCTGAGTTTGTTTGTGTGAACTGAAAACCAGCCCGGCGATCTGAGAGCCTGATCCAGAGCCGCTGCACACAGCCTCGACGAACGACTCCAAAACATCGTCGTCGACTGCTCCGGAACGAGCCTCGGGAAAAGTCGGAATAAATGACCGGGCCGGCGGTGTTTCAGTCGGAGCCGTTAACGGTGTGAGGGGGTGTAAACATGCTGCTCCGTGCCCAGACCCTGCTGCCTCTGCTGTCCCAGTGTTATTGACCGATTATCACACACAGCCAATGGGAGCTGACGCGCAACCGCAGATTGTAAAGTCCATGAGGGGGGGGGGCATATTTAAAGGTGTAACCGTGTAAATAAGGCGGATTGACTTCTATTATTACTGAGGTCTGTACATTGTACTTAAGTAAAAGTACCAATACACAGTCCAGATGTAATGATGCATTCTGAGCTGTAGGGCTGCAAAAATGTTTGTGAGTGTTTTAAACAAACACAGGTGCAAAATTAAGAAGATAAGTAGAAATTCAGTTTTTGAGCTGAAATATAATATATACAAACCTGGCCCCTCTTCACCAGTCACGAAATCAAAAAATAAAATATGATTTCTTGAGTCAGTCAGTCAGGGGTGGAGAAAGTACTGAAGTTTAGTACTTAAGTAATACCCTGCAAAATATTTACTCTATTAAAAGTAGAAGTACTACATCAAGAATCTTACTGGAAGTAAAAGTACTAAGTACTTGCTTTAAAATGTACTTACACAATGTCAATCTATGGACTGTGTCATTATGATAAAGAATGTAGACATACTTATTTATGCCTCTGCCAATGTCACGACAATATTATGTGTATTGAATAGATTGGTGTCAATATTGCGTGTGTGATTTTTCATGCAAGATTTAGATGAAAAGTTTAAAAAAAAAAAGATTTAGATGAAAATATGTTAATATGATGTAACAAGTAACGGCCTCAATTTTTTATTTGTAAACTGAACTGTCCAAACCTGGCCCCTCTTCACCAGTCATGAAATCAAAAAATAAAACATGATTTCCCGAGCCTGGAAGTACTGAAGTTTAGAAGTTAAATAAAAGTACCCTGCAAAATATTTACTCCAGTAAAAGTAGAAGTACTACATCAATAATCTTACTTAAGTAAAAGTACAAAGTATTTACTGTGAAATGTATAAAAGTAAAAGTACTCACACAATGTCAGTCTGTGGACTGTGTCATTATGATACAGAATGTAGACATACTTATTTATGCCTCTGACAATGTCACTGCTCAGTGTCACAACTATATTATGTGGATTGAAAAGATTGGTGCCAATATTGTGTGTGGTTTTTCATGCAAGATTTAAATGAAAAAATGTTAATATGATGTAACGAGTAACAGCATCAATTATTGAAATGTAAGTAGAAAGTACAGATAACTGCCATGAAATGTAGTGAAGTAAAAGTATGCATTATTATTTTTACTTAAGTAAAGTATGAATATAAAAAACTACTTAAGTACAGTAATGAAGTAAAAAATACTCCATTACATTCCACCACTGGTTGTAGTCTGTTACTCTAGTTCAAGTCTGAGGTCTGTGTAGTTCAGTACATATTTTACCTCATGCCGTCTCCTTGTAAGGAAGGAATTTGTTAAATATAAACATAAAAGATGTAGGCTATATTTACACTATGCTCCTTTCAGATGTAGGGCACAGATGTTTTTTCTGTCCACATGGCTTAAAAAAAAGTGGCTAATATCAGATTGTAGTGTGAACTGTCCATAACCCCCCATGCACCAAAGCAGTGGTGTTGATATATATATATATATATATATATATATATATAAGTTGTTGTTTTTTTAGTGCACACTGAAAACACTAAAAGGTATGTTCAGAACATTACATTTAAGACTAAATGTGTCATATTGAATGGGCGCCATCTCTTACACTTACTATTGCATCATATTCACATTAGTGCCTCATTCATGTATATGTTGCATTTTATTACTAAACCAGTGATGATCTGAATGTATAATAGATGTACAGATGGAGTCTTTCAATACAGAGCTTTGATGAATATTAATGTAGATGAAGGTAAAGCTGTATAAGTTAAGATCTGACAGTTTTAATAATAATGATGATGATGATGATAATAATAATAATAATAGGTTGCATTTATATTGCATTTTTCTATGACCACATACTGAGTGTGTACAGTTGACCCACTATTCATTCACTCACACATTCACACTCTGGTTCAGACTGATAACGCATTGAAAGAATAGATCCCTATCTGATTTAGGACCGCACATGGAAGTGGCCCAAATTAGATTTGAAGAGACCAGATCCCATGTGATTTGTGCTGTTTCCCTGTGGAGTAAAAACTGAGCACATCATATGAACTATGAGGATCAGAAGTGGGCCAGTCTACTCTGCAGCCTAAAAGTAGACACAAACTACACAAATATAGCCTCCAGCCCACTTTTCAGGAGATGGAGATCAGCCAGAAGTAAATTCTTGTTGACTTTGCACAGACAAACCTCCACCTCTCCACATTTTAGCTCTGGGGATAGGTCTGTTACTATTCACTATTATTCTGAATCGAGTCTATACACAAGTGTATTGAGTGTGTGTGTGGAAATTAATGTAGGGGAGAAATTGTATAGTGGAACATTTGTACATGGAGAAGCAAGTGATTAAATCCTCACAGAAGACATAATATGAAAATTTCAGTATGTAGTTGTAGCACCAAGGTTTTAGAATAGCACATTGAGTAGAATGGAAGAGAATGAAGACTGAAATAGAGGCCCAGTGTCAGGAATATTCCACCAGAGTGTGTCCTCAGTAATAATCCAGTCAGTTATTTGCAGGTTAAATGCATTTTTTCACAATGCAGACATCTGTTATGTATACATCAGATAAGGGTAGGTAATAAGAATAACTGTCTCACTGGTTCTTCTCTGTTTTGTAGTTGATAAGACAATCTGACAGGAAGAGGGAGAAGGCTTAATAGAATGGGACTAGTGTATACCACATCTAATTCCCTTTGTCTTACTTGGCTGCAGTCAGAAGCACCTTGTATGTTAGATATCTGTTTGTTTTCCTGTTGTCGTTTTGCATAGATATGCAAAAATAAAAGTGGAAGTGGTGAGAACACACAACATCCCTAATTCAAGTTCACATTTGGTTTGATATGAACAAATATTTCCACAGTTCCTTAAAGAATGGGGACTGTTTTTGGTGTTTGTCTAACATGTGAGAAACAATGATCTGCTTTTGGATGTAAAAAAAAAAAAAAAGTTTGTGACCTTTGCATTTTGTGTTGAACATGTCACATGAGGAAATATGTGAGCACAGCGAAAGTAGAAAACAGTGAAAGAGTGGGAGGAGGTGAGATAAAGATGAGTTTGGCAGGAAGCCACAGAAAACTGCCTACAGTCGCTGTAGCCATGGGGCCGCCGACCTTTTCTCCACAGAGCGACAATATCAACATGTGTGCAGATTTAAAATGGCTACTAAAGTTCACCCCTTTTATACTGTATTTGTGAGATGTCCTTTATAATAATACTAATATCTTTATTTATATAGCACCTTTAAAAACTGAGTTTACAAAGTGCTTTATGTACACAGTAAAAAGGGCACAACAGCAGGGAACAAGATATAAACAGAAACAACAAAAATATCATATATTAACAAATACCTAAAACGAGATAAATTAAATATTCAGCATTCAGAGGTGACATCATGACATAAAAGCAAGTCTATAAAAATGTGTTTTAAGAAGTGATTTAAAAGATGCCACTGATTCCACAGCCTTATTTCCTCAGGCAGGGAGTTCCAAGCCCTGTCACCTTTAGGTTTAAACCTAGACGTTGGAACAGTCAGGAGCCCCCCCCACCCGAGGATCTAAGGCTGCGTACTGGCTCATAGTTAACTATCATATTCATTATGTAGCCGATTCTATTCAATTTTCAATTTTATTTGAGCTGGGACGGTTCGCTGCTGAGTGCAAAGCAGCTGGGATGAGAATCAGCACCTCCAAATCTGAGGCCTACGTTCCTACCCTCACCTATGGTCACGAGCTTTGGGTAGTGACTGAAAGAATGAGATCATGAATACAAGCGGCCGAAATGAGCTTTCTCCGCAGGGTGTCTGGGCTCTCCCTTAGAGATAGGGTGAGAAGCTCGGTCATCTGGGAGGGGCTCAGAGTAGAACCGCTGCTCCTTCATGTTGAGAGGAGTCAGATGAGGTGGGCATCTGCTCTGGATGCCTCCTGGACGCCTCCCTGGTGAGGTGTTCAGGGCATGTCCCACCAGCGGGAGGCACCGGGGGAGACCCAGGACATGCTGGAGAGACTATGGGCTGGCCTGGGAACGCCTCGGGATCCCGCCGGAGGAGCTGGACGAAGTGGCCGGGGAGAGGGAAGTGTGGGACTTCCTGCTCAGGCAGCTGCCCCCGAGACCCGGCCCCGGATAAGTGGCGGAAAATCAATGGATGGATGGAATTTTATTTGTAGAGCCCTATATCACAACAAGGTTACCTCACAGGGCTTTACAGGGTTAAACAACAGTTAAACAAAAACAGGAGTCAAATATACAGTAATGAATGAAATTAATTAATGTCCTGGGCATCCCCCCGTCCTTAGAACCTCCTTCCCGGCAAGGAAAAACTCCAAAAACCCAGTGGGAAAAGAGAAACCTCAGGGAGAACCACAGTGAAAGGAGAGATCCACTCCCATGGACGGACAGACTGTAGATGCACCAGGACTGATGGACGTCCATTTATGGATGTGGTTCCAGTCTGTTATGATACAGGCCCAGGCCAGGAGCCAGGACCCAGGACAGGACCCAGGACCCAGGACCCAGGACCATTCGAGCTTTAAAAGTGATCAATAAAATCTTAAATTCTAAAACACACAAGTTATGAGTAAAGGTTTATTTGGGACAGAGACAAATACTGATCTGTGATATTTTTTTAGAGGCCTGTATGTGTGACTTCACCTACTCGTAGACATGAGGGGAGGAAATTCCCTACCGTCATAGATAAATGAATAACCCACAGGAAAAACTCATACATGAGGTAGTTTCCATGTATTTCAGAGTGGTGTAACCTTTTATTAATGAACATTTCAGTGGTTTGTCAAATGCACATATATGTGACTAAACTTTCCCTTAAACACTAAAATAGTTTTGTGCCATCTATGGTGATTCATGTGTTGAGAACCAAATGACTCACTTTTTTTTTTTTTTTAGATGAGTCAATAAGATCTACATTGAAATTACAATATGACATTCATTCCATGTAAAACAACAAGTCAGACATACACTAATGAGCCATAACATTCTGACCACTGACAGTAAAGTAGTTTTAGTTTTTATTACTTGTTTTTTATTCACTGGTCGATAAACCAGGAGCTTTTGTGAAGGTGTTTTATAGTTTTATATAATAATAATAATAATAATAAGTTTTATATGACACAATGTCTACAAAGTTTGTTCACAAGTTTTGAGACATTTTTTGTGAATTTTTTTTAAATATAAAAAATGTGCCTATATTTAGAATCAGCCATATTTTAATGACTTATAACATGGAAATGGTGAGCGATATCATAACTACAATACAATACACTACACCGGGGGCATCAAACCTACGGCCCGGGGGCCAAATCCGGCCCACTAAAGGGTCCAGTCCGGTCCTTGTGATGACTTTGTGAAATGTTAAAATTAAACTAATATATTAACAATCATTTTAGTTCAAGGGCCGTAGACAGAACAATTCAATTAAAGTGGGTCATACTGGTAAAATACTACCATAATATATAATAAATACTCACAACTCTGTAATATTTTCATGTATTTACACCAAAACAAAGTATAATTTTGCAAAACATGAATAATCTGAGGAAATATGAACAACCTGAAATGTCTCAAGAGAAATGCAATTTTAACAATATTATTATCTCCTATTGCATGTTTTGTGTATTTGTAGTATCCTGCAGTTTTGGAGGTACTCTCACTGTTACAATATGGACCTGGTCAAAGTTACTCAGTTTGTTATGTTGATTATTTTGCTGTTTCCAACACATTAGGTTTAATGACATAATGTCTACTTTCTGCTTAATGTGTCAAATCTAGTGAATAATAATGAGCATTATTACCACTTCTCTTGTGGTTAGAACAAGGGTGTTAAACATGTGGCCCAGGGGCGAAAACCGGCCCGCCAAAGGGTCCAATCCGGCCCATGGGATGAATTAATAAAATATAAACATTACACTGAAGATATTATGTTAAAATGATTTTAAGTCAATTCAATCTAAAGTGGGTCGGACCAATAAAACACTATCAGAATAAATGATCAATAATGAAAAACTTTTTTTTTTAGTGTAAAAAAAGTTAAATTACACAAAAATGTTTACATTTACAGACTAGCCTTTTACAAAAAATGTGAACAACCTGAACAAATATGAACAACCACAAATGTCTCAAAAGAATTAAGTGTAATTGTACTAATATTCTACCTATTATTAAATATTTTGTGTATTTGTAGATCCACTGTGATCTGTACGTTATTATGAACATGTAAAAATGAGGAACTGAGGACAAATAATGGCATAAATTGTAAAAAAAAAATTGCACTTTAAAAAAAATTATTTATGGTTGTTCATGTTTTTCCTTGTGATTTTAAAGGATAGTTTGTAGACTTAAACATTTTAATGATACAATTTGACTTTTTTCACACTAAAACATACAAAGTACACATAGAATTGTGGAACTGATGTCATTGATATATTATTATGTTATTATTTTAATGATCCGGCCCACTTCATGTGGTGTTGAGCTATATGTGACCCTGAACCGACATGAGTTTGACACCCCTGGGTTAGTATATTATGGCTGTGTATTTGAACATAAAAATAATTAAATAAATAAAAAAAAAGCAACTGATATCTTAGTGGTTTACACCGTTGACTTTGGTGCGGAAGGTTGCCACTTTGAATTCCAGGTGGGCCCTTTACACTATAGATGCCAATACCTTGTAAATCGCTTTGGATGAAAGCGTCAGCCAAATATAATGGAATAAAAATACTGAACAAATACAATGTAATTTCCTTAAAAACAGGCCAATTTCCACAGTTCATATTTTTAGTGAATGAATCAGTCCTGACACAGTTCTTTCCTTTGCTAAGTGACAAATAAGTACTGACTTCCTCATTCAGATTCCTCTTAAATTCTGAATAATTGTGTAACAAGGTCAAAATGTTGTCAGTCTCAACAGGGTTCATCATTATTTAGTCACAGACACGTCAATGAGTTTCCATCATGTTTCCAAGGAGGGTGTGTGAATTTTGGAGGAATTACTAGGACCTAATTTTCTGAAATTTAATATAATGTAATTTTTTTTCTTTAGTTTTCGTCACCTGAAAAATTGCAGTCATTGTGGTCTCACTGCCTTGTAGTGTATTGCCCAATATGTGTATTTCTACAGGAGGATCAGGTGAATGGAAAGTACAATATTTTATGCTGTAATAGTTCTGTTTCGACATGTTACAGCATGTGACATTCAGCATCATTGTGTAACTGTGCTTCAATTTATTTATTTATTTATTTAATGTTTCAACGCTAACAGTAGTTGCATCATTACTTAACACTTGGGTATATTATAACGCACACAAACCTTTCTTCTTTTTTTTTTAAACAAGTACAAAGGATGGTTTTGTAGTCGTCTTATTACTTGAATTTCCTCCTTTGAGTTAAAAAAGAAAAGTGTTGATGTAGAAGAAACATGTGTTTATGACACAATATAACACTTCACCACAACCCCTAAATGAGCTGAAATGTCCTCCCTCTTTTTCTTTTTCCGTCTGTGCTCTATCCTCACACTAGGCTTCATCCTCCTCTTCCTCTGTCATCCATCTGAATATTGAATGTTGCTATTAAACAACTCTGTTAATGAATAAAAACACACACAAAACACAGAAATTCAGACATGATAACAGTATAGACTTGGTGTATAAATGTCTTTATGAGGGCCTTCGCTGCTGTTATAGGTGATGATGGGTATTTAGTTGGTTACAATGTGCAATTCCACCGTTAGATATCAGTAAATATTACAAACTCAACCTATAACTCAAACTTATTTAGATAAATACAGAAATGGGAATTTTTTGTTTGTTTGTTTGTTTGTTTGTTTTTGCGACAGTAAACTGCAGCACACTGAGAAGTGGATCAATTACATAATTTTAATATACATCACAAATCGTACAAAGTTTTGTAAAGAGTCTATATCTATATTTTTAATTTATTGATATACTGCATTACTGTGGTGATTTGTTTACCTCCTGGTGTTAGTCTATGTTTTCTCTAAACTAAACTAAACCTATATTGAACAGAAAAATATAAACATTTTCTTATGATACCATATAATTACAGAAGTCCTATTCCCTTAACTACCAACAACACAAGGTTGAGATGTGAAAGTTCAGAGTCCTCGTGGTTTTGTGAAAGAAGGCGTTAGTGAAGCATTTCATTTTTAGTGAACAGTGACCTGTAACGTCTCCCTGAGGGAAGGAGCTGGGAAAGCTTCAGAGTTCAGACATGATCTTCTTTACTCACTTTACAGTTGAGTGAGTTTGTAGAGTCTCAACTGAGCACAAAGATGTTTTTTTTTTTGACTTTGACTGTCCACACTGCTGTAATGGAAGGTATATGTAGATCAGGGGTGTCAAACTCATTTTAGTTCAGGGGCCTCATACTGCGTAATAGTGAATAGTGAAATAAAATAAATAATAGGATAATAGCTTTTGAGTGAGAAAAGTAAAATTCTGTAATGAAAATATTTACATTTACGAATTGTACTCGAACAGAACATGAACAAATGTGAAAATTCTTAAGTAAAATAAGTGCAATGTTAACAGTACTGCACCTTAGTTTATCATTTATACATGTTCATTATAACGTACACATCACAGTGGATCTACAAATACACAAAACATTAAAAAAAGAGGCAGAATATTATTAAAATTCCACATACTTCTATTAAGAGATATCAGATTTCCACTTTTTTTTTAAGGCTTTTTGTAAGTAATTTGACTTTTTTTTTTACTCTAAAACAAAGAGAAAAATTTACACTTTTCATTAATTTTAGGTTTTTATGCTAATATTTTACTGTTCTGACCATCTTTAGATTGAATTAATCTAAAATGATTTGAACATCCTTCATTGTTACATTTCACACATTCATCCCAGGGGCCAGATTAAACCCTTTGGTGGGCCGAATTTGGCCCCCGGGCAACATGTTTGACACCTGTGATGTAAGATGATTTCTGAACAGTTGAGTCTTTTCAGGGTGTCTTCACAGTGTCATTTATCTAAATTGTGTTGTTTAATGTTTCCCAGTGAATACAGTTAAACATTAATGAGTCTTGTGATCATGTTTGTGTGATGGGATCGTAGTTCATTGCTTTTATTATATCAAATAATGGGATCGCTAATGTGTGTCTGATGATTTTTATTTATCATATTACAATGATGATGATTTTTTTCAGCTTTTGTGCTTCTGGGGTCGCCACCGTGAATCATCTTCACATGTTTATTCTGCAGAGGTTTTTATGTCGGATGCCCTTCCTGACACAACCGGGCTTAGGACCGGCACAGTGAGGCTTAGGCCCCCTTGTGGAATATAAAGAACCTTTCCCAAGGGATCACCTGGGTCATCTTCTGCACCAAAATCAGTGGCATTAACCACTGAGGTATCCAGTCTCTCCATTTATCATATTACCTCCGCCAAGGAGGTTATGTTTTTGCCAGCGTCTGTCTGTCTGTTTGTCTGTTAGTAACATAACTCAAAAAGGTATGGACGGATTTTGATGAAATTTTCAGGATTTGTTGGCAATGGCACAAGGAAGAAATTATTAACACTTGGGGGTGATACGGAAGAAATCCTGGATTCTGGATCACTTTTTAATTTTCGTTAACATTGGGGTCAATGGGGCCAAAAATTTAGTTTCTCAGTATCTCGATTAATTGTTGACCAAACATAATGAAATTGTTAGGAAATGTTCGCTCTGAGACAAGGAACAGATGATTAAATTTTGGAGGTGATCCGGATCACTGTCTGGATCCAGG
>JAPSES010130496.1:0-15521 GCA_029822895.1 Maxillicosta whitleyi
GTATTCACGGCACAGTTCAGTGTCGGAGCTGGAGCCTGGACCTGCACATTAACTTGAGTATGGTGCTTGACATGGATGTGTGAAAACCCCTTGACATGGTCCTCTTTTTCAATTCGCCCTGCCACAAATCCATTCTGTTATTGAAAATGAGGCGTTTTTGTTGAAGATTGAATCACAGAAGTGTCACATCCCATAGTCATGAACATTTTTCTGTGAGTGGGATCAGGGTGCAGTCTCTGTCCGTCATTTTTTCTTTTTCTTCTTTTTTTTTTTTTTCCTAGTAGATTCAATTGGCTGAGGATCAACTTAATGTTCTGTCAAGGTCATCCCTCCTGGTTGGCAGAATGTGAAAAAAAAAAAAAAAAAACTACAAAGAAATGGCAATGTTCCTTAATATATTACTTAGAGCAAACCACCATAAGTGCATTTTATCTCTTAACATCACCGCTCTGTGATAACGTGTTAATAGTGGGGGAATAGTTTGATTATAAAGAGCTAATAATGAAATAAAACATTGGAATTAAAAAGGTATAACTAAGTAAGACGTTGGTCAGCGAGATCAGAAATATATGCAACAATGAGCTAAAAGCAAAGGATATTAAAGCTAAATAATAGTCATCATAGTTAACACTTTCTGTGTATCTGCTGTTAGAGAACTACTATTAATTGGACATAAATTCATGGCAGAACAGAGGGGGGAACACTTGCATATTCCAACCAAAACCAAAGATTTTGCTGTTGAAGTGAATTAACTGTTTCGTAACCACACAGTCACGGAAAAAATTATTAGACCACCCTTTGTTTCGTGTTCATTTTAATGCCTGGTACAACTAAAGGTACATGTGTTTGGACAAATATAATAATAACAACAGTAATACCTCATAGTATCTTAATTTCAGACCTGATATCTATCCATTTAACATATTTTCTTGATAAAAACAAAAAACAAAATCAATCTTCTTTTCTGTCAGTTCTAGTCACATGACACACACAGGAGTTAGAACTTGATTGCGCAACAATCGTTTCTGTTGATTTTTTGATGGTCTAATAATTTTTTCCGCGACTGTAGCTGCAAATCTCTTGATACTTTTGAATAATATTGGTCACTCCAAAATTATATTCATTAAATTCAATAAGAAATAAGGCTGTTTAACAAAAGTATCTTATCAGGACTTCACATTGGAGTAAAAATTTGGTGACACTAATAGAGGTTGATGTTTTCCCAGTATCATCTGGATAACACTTTTAGAATTTCAATAATCTCAGCAAGTACGTAATTTGTCTATATGCAAAAGTATATGGTTATATAACTGGGGTGTTTATGCTGTTATTCACATTATTTCAAATTCATGCATTTAGAAATAAGCACTGACTGTTATTAAACAACCACACAGTTCATTGTTTAAGGTTAATTCCACATTAATGATGCATTAACTATTTAGAGTTAATTCATGTGGTCTAATGGTGTTCGTGTTCACTAATGTATGAATTTATAAATTATTTAATTAGGATTATAATGACGCCATTATTGTAGGTGTTAAATAAATCTTAAATGTATCTTGTCAACATTGAAAAAGGGGTTACATGTTAAGATACTAACTAATTGTATTACTCCTTTGGTAATATTAAATATTAGTGTGTGTACTCTTATTGTGAAATGTAAGCCTATATTCAGGAAAAACGTTGCCTAGCGTTAAAATTAACCCTGTAAAGCCTGAACCGTTAAATCATATAGCGGAAAATGCCAGTTTTTTTAAACTGGAGTCTTTATTTGTTCTTCTGAACCCCCCCTTTTTTTTTTTTTTCAGATATAAATTTCCATGTGTGAGTTTCAACTTTGTATCTTATTTGATACATCAGGTGTCAATGCTTAAATATTAAAAACATAATATAACACACACATTAGCAAAGCAAAGTTCTGCCTCCTTCCTCATTAATGACAATCTTTTAGTGTCACTTAAAAGGGCTCTGGTGAATAAACCCATCCCCCCCTGGTGGATTATCCATGTATTGTACGTATCTAATTGTATACATCAGGTTTTTCAAGAAGAAAATTAAGAAATCACGCTGATCATATAGAGGGCTTCAAAACTCAAATATGATACATTTAGTGTTATATAGTTAGGGTATTGGATGGTTATTATTTTGATGCTATTGTATCTACCTCCTTATTTTCGAATTATTACCCATGACTGCTGTTGTTGCTGAGCTGTAGTGTATAGTGCTGCCATTCCATATATGATTTAATAAATAATAATCATTCATCTATATGTTGAAATATGTCTTTTGAGGCATAGGGCTGATGAAAGGAGTGTGTAGGGTAAAAAGGTGAAGCCCTGAAAGGAAACAGCTGAAATGAAAGGGGGGGGAAATGAGGCCATGGGATGAATCCTCACTGCTCTCGTTTTAATAAATCACTCTGATGTTGCCATTTGATTTATATTCCGTTTGTTTCCCCGACAAAAATAATTAAACAGAAAGAAGTTTATTTGGCTCTCAGGCACTCGGGGGTCTCGCTAATTCTACAACCAGACTAGTCCCTGTTTTATGGACGTATTTGTCCTTGTGGTCCACTTCACACGCAGAAAAAGCACATGCATAAGCAAAGCACAGCTGCTGAGAAATGCCTTTGAGATCTATGGAAACATGAAAAATCCATTTGAACAACACATCTAACTCAGACTTTGATCACAGGCCCCCTGAAAGGCTTCGAATTTCACCACATAGTGTATTTTCCAGATAAACCCACTACCACGACCCCCACAGCGGCTTGTAACCGAAACAACCAGGAGACACCGCTACAAATTACAAGCAGAAAATGTGCAATCATACACACAAGTGTACACAATTCGCCTCAGGAAGTAAGAGCTGATTTCATTTGAATTCTCTTTGAGAGGGGATTCTCGGTGCTGAATGTGGAGTAGTTTTTGTAGGTTGTTTTTTCTCACCATCGACATGTTTCTGAAATATTTGTTTTTCACTTGGGTTTTGGTAGCTCACCGATCATTGAGACGTGGTAAGTCATACATACATATTTAATTTAGTGTGAAAACTCATTCATTACATCCCAATACACACATTTGTGTACACATGCACCACAAATCAAGTCCTACATTTGTGTATTTCCTCTTTCACTTTGTGTACGTTCTGTGGTTTGAGACCTGATTTAAATAGCATTTGCCGCTAACAGTTCGGCTCGGCCGGAAATTCAGGGTTTAAATTCCCCAAATCAGTGGTTAACCTCCAGAGGTTTAGCTACTGCGTCAACCCTGGCCTCGTTTTATGCAATTACTGCCATCAACCGATCCAATGAAAAGACCAAAGCCAGTGATGTGTTAGGAAAGAACTCTTCAACACACTCCATAGCTCCACACCTGTTTGGTGACGAAAATAGCAACATACTACTATTACTACTACTACTACATACATAAGCCTTTTACTCTTTTTTTTTTTTTTTCCCAGAATGCATTCAGCTGGACTTTCCTCCAGCTCCATCACTGCAAGAACCAACAAGTACATCCTGAAAATGTCAAGTTTTGACAAAAATTTGGATCACAGTTGCTTGGTTCTTCAGTCACGGAAAAAAAATATTAGACCATCAAAAGTCATCAAAAACAATGGTTATGCAATGAATGTGTGTCATGTGACTAAAACTGTCTAAAAGCACTGTTTTTGTCAGTACAATGACATAGATATTGATGTAAAAACTGAAGTGACTTTGTCCAAATTTGTCCAAACAAATGGAGCTTTAGTTGTACCGGGCATTAAAACGAGGAAGAAACAGAAAAAAAACAAGGTTGGTCTAATCATTCTTCCCACGACTGTATGTGGCATTTTCTTTTGTATGAGTTTAGCTATAAAAATGCCAACGCTTGGAACTCCACAGGTGCAAATGCTCCATCAAAACAAGTTTTTTTTGCAAATACAGCGTCGCCGTGGCACCTGGAGTTGGTGTTACCTAAGACGAATGTGAACAAGTTTAAAGAAAAAGTAAAAGAAACAACAAAACGCAACCAAGACTTTTTTTTCTGGAGGTAATTCTGGTTGTGTGAGTCTAGGAAAAGCAGAGAAATAAATAAATAAATAAATCTCCCATGTAGCTATCAACCTAACAACATCCACGGTGTCCACATATGGTACGTACCCGTCATTTAAGCTGTTAAATCAACTTAAATGTTACACAATAAAAAAAAAACAGGCACTGTGATGTTAAAACTCTGTGCTGTTTTTGTGTTTTTTCTTATAACGCTGTTAATATTTAGCTTCTTGTGGCACAGATCGTACCCGTTACCACAGTCATTGCATTACTGCTAATGGTCTTTTCATGGTATTCGCCCTTTAAAAACACACGCCAAGACTTGCAAAGACTATTTGAGCCAGGTCTGTGTGGTTGTACTGTCTGTCGTGATGAAGCAGTGAAATGTGTTTGCTATTGAGATAGCTAACAGCATGCCACAGTCTGAGTCGATTCTCCCCTTATTGATGCATTGTAGCAGACAGTCCACTCGCAGATTGTTCACATCCTTCGAACCCCCTCCCTGCAGCGCACAGGACCCCCTACTGTCACCCAGCCCTGCTGCCATCTCTTTGTCCTACTCTTTGAAGATTTCCTTCTACTTTTCACACTTGTATTTCCTTTCTCTGCTGTGTTGCTGTGTCTACTTTTCCCTTTATAGTCTCTTATCTCCTACTTCATCACTTCTTCTCTTTCCTTCCCTCCATCCTGCAGCAGTTACTAAAACCCTTTTTTTTTTTTATCTGCCCGTTGGAGGCTGGTCTGAAGCCGCACCCATGCCCGCCGCTCCGCACTGCGTGACAGACTCGCGGTTCACAGGGGAGAACGAGATAGAACCAGAGTGAGAAAGAAAATGAGAGAGCAGGGAATACCGGATGGACAAGAAAGAATTAAGAAGTGGGGGGGGTATGTGGGTGGCGGCATGGCAGGGCAGATAAGATTGACAGTGCAAGGAAGGCAGCAGTGAATGGAACAGATGGATGTTTGAGTGTGTGCATGTGTGAGAAAGATAGATAAAGAGAAGGACTAGAGTGAGAATAAAAGGGAAGCTTCGGTCCAGTTGTCCCCCTGTGCATCTTCTTGGCATGATATCACGCCACATCAACAGCCGGTCCAGGCGACGCTCCCTGCCCCGTCCCAGATCTCATCACAGCACTGTCACAAGCAGGGTCACTTCTCCAGCAGACATTTGTTGTTTAGTTTGTTGTCTCATTTTTTTTTCTCCTTTTCACCGTCCTTTTCTTTTGTGGACCGCTGTTTCCTCTTGTCAAACCGCCCCTCGTCACCTGTCAAGTTAATCCTGCAACCAAAGTCTCACCGAGCGCCTGATGTGACCGTCTATACTCCCTCGTCACTGCCACAAGCAAGTTGGAGTTTTAAGATATGCAAGGCTTTCTCAAAGGCAGAGACACTGAGCAACACTGGATCAGTTAAGGTTGGAACAAGTAACCGCCGTCATGAATTATTCCACATACCCACTATCGT
The DNA here is from genome assembly GCA_029822895.1 of Maxillicosta whitleyi. NCBI lineage: Eukaryota > Metazoa > Chordata > Actinopteri > Perciformes > Neosebastidae > Maxillicosta > Maxillicosta whitleyi. The sequence continues at coordinate 5,501 of JAPSES010130496.1, forward strand.
ACACACCACTTCAGTGATATTGTTCAAGTTCCACCACCAAACATTAACATACTGCTATTAATCCAATGTTCTTATATAGTTTTCTTTTGTATCAGACGCGTAATCAGTTTCTCATATCTGACATGTTTCGGCAGTAAACAGAGACATGTTTTAAGACGACTGATGTTCATTGGGGCGGAGTCCAACTGTCAGATTTGACAGGTTGGTTCCGCCTCTTTTTGTCTGGTATGAGAAACTGATTGCATATTACATTTGGCTGACGCTTTTATCCAAAGTGACTTACAAGGTGTATATATATATATATATATATATATATAGGCATGTATAGCGTAGGGACCACCTGGGATTTGAACTGGCAACCTTCCGCACCAAAGTCTGTAGTGCTAGCCACTAAGTTATCCAGTCACATTACGTGTCTGATAAACTAAAATAAATAAATAAATAATTCACCCCATTAGTTCAAATTGCATTTTTGATAAAGTGTATTAAAAATTAATAATAAATCCAGATCAACAATTAAGCAGAGATCTGACGCACAATTAAAAACTAACCCGTTTAGGAGATCCGACTTATTGACTATTTGTTTAGTGTGATTGAGCTTAAGCTTCACTTCCTGGAATTAAAGAATTCAATCAATGTGGAGGTGGTTTCTCGTTCAGATTATAATGAAGTAAATAATAAATATTTTACTGCCGTCTGTTTACGGGGAGGCCCATTCATTTTCAGCTGCTGTCTACTCTGTAATGTGTCATACAGTCGCAGAAAAAATTATTACACCACCCCTTTTTTTTCTTCAATTTCTTGCTCATTTTAATGCCTGGTACAACGAAAGGTACAGAATTTAATTTCAGAGCTCATATTTATCCATTTTCCATGATTTATTGATAATAACTTAAATCTCTTCAGTTCTTTCATCAATATGTATGTCATTGTACTGATAAAAACAGTGCTTTTAGACATTCTATGTTTTCTTTTCTGTCTGTTTTAGTCACATGACACACACAAGAGTTAGGACTTCATTGCATAACCACTGTTTCTGATGACTTTTGAGGGTCTAATAATCGTTTTTGCGACTGTATATTCTCCTTTGAGGAAGAACTTCAGGACTTTTCCATTTTTAAAGTGTAATGTAATGATGTAAGAACTAAAAACATTATTATTATTATTATTATAGTTGTTGTTGGTTGCTCCACTATAGGATCTATACCTTTTTTACCTACCTTTTTTTGGCCTGTTGGTCTATCCATTTTACCTAGAATTAACATTTAACACATGGACAGGAGAATTAAACTATATGCGAATGGCCAAATTATTGCCCTGTCCACATTCAGAGCTACATATATTTTTCTCTCATCATTAATCAAACTGTATTTTATGTCATTAAAACGATAAAGGTTTTCAAAAACACCTCTGAAAGTGAAAACTCAACTAACACACATAGGTTATATGGGTGTTTGTGTCAGTGTTTGAACTATAACTTCGCTTTGGAAACACTATTAATCTAACTGTATTCCTTCCCAACATCTCATGCATCCAATAATATGTTTAGCATCGGACATCCACAGTTTGAAGTTCAAGACATGTATTAATTTGAGTATTTGTACCAGTTTGTAGTTGTTTTTGCGTTACTGTACAGACATGTGTCACAAGGACAGATTAAAAAAAAAAAAACAACTGAAAAATATGTGTTCGAATGTATTTATAAATTCATTTAAAGCAGCATCTCAACCATCAAACTGTTCAAAGGCTGAAAAAAAACAACAATACAATAAATGGAGCTGCATGATTAGTTCACCTTCCTTTCTCTGAAGCCTCTGCATCTTAAAACATTAGCATTGATTCTGTGTCTGCCACTCACATAATAAACTAATAGTAACATTTGTTAACATTCACCTGTAACGAACTAGAATGTGTTATGTATTATACTGTATTAAATTGTTTTTTTACTTTTTTAGTGTTGAATCTAAAATGCTTTTACACATGACTTTGCAAATAATTATCAGTGACACTACTTTTATTTTTTATTTGTAATCAGTAAACAGTGCTGCTTATAAACAGAATATCTACATAGTGGATTTAATTAATGCCCAAACAGCAAAACAGTCCACAGCCTGTCACACTTGACTGGAATAGAGGATTTTTAATCATTTTAATTTTAGTCTCCAGAGCTTAAAACCTAACTGGAGAAGCTTACATTTATGTACACTGTACTTAAGGATATTAACTCCCAAATTCCCAGAGACAATTGCAAATCTTCAGTGTCTTGGAAGCTCAGATGACAAGCCAGACTCTACGTATCCAAAAGCTGTCAGAAAACTGCCACACCTTCCTCTACATTCTCCTTTCTTTAACGCAGAATCCAAAACGTACGCACATATTACACAGCATGGCTAGTTTTCTCCGTTTTTTAACAGTCAAATTCATTGATAACACAATACGGTACCAACAGATCAGTGCGATGGTGCATTTAATTAATGCTCCACATTCACAAAAGCCACAGCCTGTTGGACTTGATTGGAACAGAGGAAATTCATTCATTTTAATGTTATTCTCCAGAGCCTGAAACCTAACCGCAAAAAAACACCACATCAAACTGAAGAAGCCTATATTTATGTACACTCCACCTCGGGATATTAACTCCCAAATTCCCAGAGACAATTCCATGGCTTCAGTGTCCTCGGTGGAAGTGATGGCCTTGGCAATAACAATAAATTATTTACGCCTCCTGGCACACAAATGTTTTCAGTCAGAGGTCTGGGAAAACATTCACTCATTTTAATATTTTAACGTGAACTTAGTTGTCATTCATGTCGTCTAACCTGCAAAATAAAAAGTGTGCTGTCATGAATCCAATAATGGCTTTTTAAATTACACCAATGAGATTAATTCAAAGCACCTCTGCCTCCAGGAAATGTTTGTATACCAAAAACTCCAGCTTGCCGAGCAGTTCATTCTTGCCTTCTCTTACCTCAGCAGGTGGTCCTCCGTGATGGTTGCCTGGGGTCTCATCCTGGCTAGCTTTTCCTTTTTGGGGGGATGGGAGGGAAGGGGAGGAGAAAGCCAGCCAGCCCATTTTTTTCTCTCCCATTTTCTGTGTCTGTATATGTATGTGTTCTCCAGAAAACAATCGGATAAGCGGCATCCTGACCTCGCAGACGGAACCCTACGACCTGTCTTTCTCACGCTCCTTCCAGAGCCTGTCTCACCTGCCACCTTCCTACGAGGCGGCCGTCAAAGCCGACCTCAACCGGTTCTCGTCCCTGAAGAAACTCAGTAGGTCCTCGTTCACTGCACTAATGCAAGCGTAGGCCCCGCTGCCCTGATGCCCTGCATGATTAAAACACTGCATTCATTGTGCTGCCCTGACTTCTGAGTGGGACTCCGAAGTGTTCCATCTGTGAAAATGATTTGCCTGCTGTGCCACGGACGTCAACCTGTAGAAAAATATCACTCGCACCCATTTTTTTCCCGGAGATTTTTGCAGCTCCTGATCAAATAAACATTTAAAAGGATGGCGGAGACTTGAAATTTTTCATGAAATCAGCCCAGTCATCTCATGAACCCGTGAGTCATTGATATTCCATGCTTCCCTTGTCTCCACTTAAAAGCTACAGCCACTATTTCTCTTGAAGCATATAAGTACATTAAGTGGCTTCTTGTGCCTGGCCCGGCTCGGTATTGATTTAGTGGCGCTACGTTGGATTTCTGCTGCGTAATGAGGTCTCATCTCATGATATTCTCTAAGTGGAACGCAAATATTCCTTAAGGCTTGTGTAATTTCATCATGACTGCCCCACTTCACTGCTGGCTTGCAGTCAAAGTGAAGGATGACGATCTACAACTCATCCCGTCAGGGCTCACTCCACTCCCACTCGTAGCTGCCAGGCACCATTCGGAACGAAATAGCAAAAATGGGTTTGGAAGATCAGTTGTGTTAGGTGAAAAACACAATACATTGCCAATACCCCTGCCTTGAAGAATGCTCGTGAGAATTAACATAATAGTTTTTGATGGGTGGCTCAATTGTCAAAGATAATGCCCACAGAAGATTGTTAAAATGGAAAACATCCTCAGGCAGTGTACTCTCTCAGTGTCAGTCTTTCCAACTTCTTTTTGCTTCCAAAGCAAATTATTTGTTGAAGCAAATAGCCAAAAGGCTTTGCAGTTTCTTTTTGTTGCTCAACTAGTGTCTGATAGATCATGCAGGACTGTGCTGGAGGGAAGATGGAGCAGCATTTCTCATTGTGAGGATAATAAAAGAGAAGAATGTTACTGCTTATTAATGCAAATTGGTATCAAACTCAAGAAAAGCGTTTAGCCCATTGCAGAACAGGACAGTATACGTTCTGAGTTATTCATTCAGGATATGGTAATACGGCTGATGAGTTTGCAGTGCCCTGCCCACATCTTGAAGACTATTATGCTTGGGAAAGGAACATCTTGTTTTTATTATCTCTCATAATGAATCGATTTGCAGAGAGCAACCCGTGGCTCGCTGCTGAAGGGGATTTTGGCTGAGTATAATGTTGACAGGTGGCGTGGACACTACTGCACCCATTATTGAAAAAGACTCAGACTCAGAGATGTCTCCGAATTCTCAATAAGGTGGGAGAGGTTTGCTCTCCATATTTTATTCTCATCATTTAAATTTCATTAGCACTCACACTGACTTGATGTGGCAGTTAAACAGTCATTCTGCCGCTCAGAAAGGACAAATAAATCAACTCTTTCTAACAACGGACTTATGAATGTTTCCATTTTGTGAATTTTTTATGTTGCATTTGACACTGACATCTAAAACATATATGTAAATGTGTCACTGTGTAAGGGTTTGTCTCTAAAAAGCCAGTTTTTATGCATGGATTCATGTTGTGTGGCATGAGGTTGATACTTCATTCACTACTACACTCTACTGTGTCGAGAAATGTATTCTTGCCTTTTACTCTGCTTCTAAATGCATGTTTCACACATGAATAAACAGATAACGTCCACTCAAGGACATGAAAACACTTGCAATTTTGAACGTGATGTGATGTGTGCAATAATATAATTAGCTTTCCAGCATGTACGTTTGAGGTGCCTGCGTGCTTCCCTCCATATCTGTGTGATATGACGATGTTTGTTTACGGACTTTCTCATGACCTTTGAAAAGTTTGCCCCCACAGCCAAAGCTGCCCGTAGAATCCCCGATGAAGCCTGGATGTGGTTCTGTTATGTGCCTCGCATGTAATCTGGTCCGACTGCAATCCTGTCTCTTTCTATTTTCTATTCCCCTCCATGAGCTTGGAAAGGTGAAACACAGATGGGCTCACCAACAGTTTTCACTGCATTGTGTGCACTGTGCTCTCCAAACCCTACTTTATCCAATTTCTCCCCTTGCATTTCAACACACCCCGTTTTTTCTCCGCTTTCACTCACTCAATCTCCTCTTCACCCTTTGTCTCCTCTGCAGCAGATAAAGAAGTTGAAGACTACTATACTCGTAAGCGCCACCTGCCTGACCTGGCAGCGAGAGGGACTCTTCCCTTACATGTTCTCAAAATGAGTCAAGAGCAGGTGAGTGTGTAGATGCTTCACTTAAAGTCTGTGTAAAGTACATTTGGAGACACATATACACTCGAAAAAGACTTGATCATGTAACCGACTACTTCAGACGGAGGAAAAACATGTTATAGAAATGGAAGACAAATAATCGCCCATGTAAAATCGTCACTATGTAAGATTACGATCTACTCAACTTCGTAGTGCGATACAGTTTTTGTTGACGTTAATCATCCATTTGTCCAGAATATTTTCACAACCTTATCTAGTCAAGACAGTTTTGTTTTTTTTTCCTAAAGGGAACTGGAGCGGTTATTATAGGCTCTCATACTTCACCAGACACCGTGAACTAAAGCATTTCTACCTCTCAAAGTGCACTTTATTAACTTTATTATTTAACATGTTAAAACTTTTAGTTAAAGTGAAAACACACGAGTAACACAGAAACATGTTATTAACTGAAGCTGCTCCTCTTCTGTGAGATAACGGCTGCTTTTATCAAAAGGTGTTTGGTGGCTTTAAAAAGAACAAGAGCCTGTCAGATAAACCTGTCTGATGGTAAAGTATAGCGGGGAAAATATCCTGAAAACAACCCACCTTTAACACGTACCGATTTATTTTTCTTCTCATTATCCCACCCCCTGAAGAGGAAAACAGGGACTATTGTTGTTTTTGGTTTGGTTGTTAACACTCTAGCAGCAAACTACTGGTTCAATTCATACCAAATTGGGTGTATCAATTTCCTGTGAACCAGAATAAATCTCGTTACATTTTTGGGAAATGTACGTAAAAGTTCCATTTTTTAATGATTCTTTTTTTTTTAAATCATTTTCCCCCATTTATTAATAATGGGTGAAATTCCAAATGTCTATAAAACATCAATTTAGTTTCAATTTACTTCAAATATATATAGAGACACATAGACATGACGAAATCAGCTGGACTGATCCCAAAATAAGCTACATTATGTGCGAGGGGCGGGGCTTGTTGTGTCTGGCACCACTTGTGGTTGAAATATGTTCAACTGCTCCTCTGTTCACATGAGTTCAGACTAAGAAACATTACATTCTACTTTACTTGGATTTCATACCGCCAGCATTTGCTATGACTTTCAAAAACATTTGGTAAATGTGACCACTCATTAAAATTCAGTTAGATAGTTATGGTTAGTAACACATTTGTCCAGTATAAACATAGAACATGTTGGATATTGTATTTAATACTTTACACAGACTTTAAGTGGGCTCGACTAGTCTCCAGATTTGAGCCGGTTCTGTAAAGCTGCCCTTTCTATTTTTTTTTTTTTTTTTTTTTTTTGTAGTGCTGACTGGCAGAGATTTTTACCCCTCTACTTATGAATAAACTCAACTCATTCATCTTCTGCTTAACAGCACCGGGAGCCGCAGCTCCAGAGTCAGCCCCCGCCATCCTCCATCTCACAGGCCCCTCCTCAGTCACAGTCTTCACAGCAACAGTCCCAGCAGAGGCAGAGGCCCCGCCGAGTCCAGAGGGCGATGTCCCAGGATCGGGTGCTGACCCCACAGACTGCCCCCCAACAGGATTACAGCATGTCCTCTAATGGGATGTCCCCGTATGGAGGTCGGATTCTCTCCGATGAACAGCTCCTGTCTGCCGAACGCCTTCGATCCCAGGAGCGCCTTCTTCCACAGGACCGCCACACGTCCCAAGACCGCCTGTACTCCAAGGACCGCCTGTACTCCAAGGACCGCCTCCTGTCACAGGAACACCTCTACCCAAAAGACCGCCACTACTCTCAAGACCGCCTCTATTCACAGGAACGCCTGTACTCACAAGATCGCCTACTATCCCAGGATCCTCTGCTCTCTCCAGATAAACTGATGATGTCGTTGAAGCGTGGCATGGTCAGCAGCATCTCTGGTGGCTTTTATGGCAGTGACAAGTCGATATCGCGTGCCATCTCGCACACAGACGTGTTCATACCAACCACGCCTCTTATGGATCGTTACAAGATGACCAAAATGCACTCCCATCCCAGTGCCTCCAACAACGGCGGAGGCGGTGGAGGAGGAGGGGCACCGGGAGGCGGAGGTGGAGGAGGAGGTGGAGGAGGAGGCAGCGGGCACTCCAACACTTTAGCCATGAATCAGACAGCGTCAAAGAGGCAGGCTTTTGCCTCCAGACGGACACACACTGTGGAACAGCTCCACTACATCCCACAGCACCACCAGCAGCAGCAACAGCCACAGCACTACCGCACAGGCAGCAAAACTGAGGTGACTGTGTGAGGGGGAGGAAGCACTGTTGTGTGCCCAGGGGTGGGATGGGGGCGACTGAGGTAGGTGGGTACACTGGCCTTCCGTTACAGTCGGACTGTGGCTATTTCAATCTTTGACTGAGGTTTCCTGCAAAGTCAGAGATTTCAGGACCAAGAATATCCACTAGCTTACAGCGAGAGACCGGGAACATGAACTACACTGTACACTGCAAACACAGGCCCAGCTAGATCTGAAGCCAGAGAAGGTTGTTGCAGAGAGTGGTATTATCTAACTTGCCTACTATTATTTCCACTGTCTTGAATACCCTATTCATCCACAGGCTGCGGCCTCATTCTGTGTATGTTTTAGTGAGAAAACACTGATTGTGTCTGTCAAAGGCTTTATCAGCCCCCCTTTGTCGAACAAATCTATTCTGTGACCTTTTCTGGCGAATCTTAAAGGGCTTTGCATGGTTAAACACAAGGACCGATTCCTCCGTGACTTCTGTTGTGCAACACAACGCCACCACAGGTGATGAACTAGGATGAACCTGTAATAACTTTATAAATATATAAATAAATGAATAAAAACAACCATTTGTACGCCCTGTCCTACTCATAGCGCTAGAGAATCTCAATGAGAGAAACTGAAATGGATGTTATTAGCACTTCGATTTGGTGCCTCTGACAGATGTTCCATTTCTAAAAATGAAGTGGTTTTGTGGGTTACAAAGCACAATCAATAAAAAAAAAAATTCTGTTCCATTTTGGATTTTGTTTTTGAGTTTCAATAGTGATGGCTAGCTTGTTTTGTTATTAAAGCGATGGCAGGTTTATTTCCTTTGGGTTTTTTTTCTTCTTCTTTTGCTTCCAGTAGACAATTGTAAATAAGCTATTCTAGAAGCAGTGTTATGGACAAGTCTTTACTGAATGGACTTTGTATTAGACTGTCTGTTTTCAATAGATTCTTAAAAAAACAACTATAAATCATCACTGTTTCGTGAGTTCAGAATAGAAACCCACTTAACCAAGTATTTGACAGGATAAATTAATACTATACTGTGTGTGTCTTTGCTAAACTGTTTGTAGGACAAGAAGTGAATGAATGTGTTGTTGATAACAGATATACCACTGTTCATATTTGGATGTAGACTGTGTTCCATCAACATCTGAGGAGTTGAACATCATGGAAACTGATTATAATGCTTGTTAAAGTAGGGTCAAATAAACCATCCATATTTTTCTAAACAGTCAACATTGGTCCTTGCGAGACGTTTGTGTTGTGTGGTTGTATCTAAATGACACAGAACTTCAGATTTACTTTACCTGTAAGTTATTATTCTTTGAGTTTTACCATTGTCACCCTCTTAAAATAACTGCCCGAGTCATTTTTTTCCCCAAAAGCGATTTTATTTTTTTTTGTCTAAATCATCTCATGATGCTGGCCATCTCTGGTGAAATTGCCTACATCCTCAGTTAAACAGATCATGCCATTCTACCCCTTTAGCATAATATATACAAGTATCATATAGTCAAGAAATGGTTCTGGCGATTATTTTAAGAAGGTGTCGATATACGTTTTTATGCAGATACAAGTAAATTGGGTTCAACTGGAGTTTGAGGGGCAAAGGAGTTGGGACATGATGGAGAGGTTACACAGAAATGGAAAAAAACACTACTGTTTCTTTAAATACACTGGTTCATTAAAAACATCTGCAAGCACTGGCAACTAAAAAAAAGGTGTGGTAAGGTGCATGGAATATGAGTTTGATATGATTTCTCACCCAAAAATTTAAATAATCTTGTTCTAATATTGTGAAGTGGTCTCACCTTGTCTAACTTTAAAAAATATATAATCTCTAAATTGTGCAAAAGTTCCCTGATTCTCCGAGATCACTCAGTCTTTCATAACTGACGACATCAGGTGAGGTTGCACATTAGGGTACAACTGAAACTGTGATGACAAGTTCAGTGTTTAACGTTAGATTTACAGTCACAAAACATTCTGCATTTCTGTGAGACTTAAAGATGTCAAATATTGCACCGTTCTGCAGGAAAAGTTAAATATTAAAGTCAAGGCAATGAAAAATACACCACTTGTTTTTGGGTGCGAGTACATTTTGTACCATTTATGAGTTTTGCAGTTCCTACTGACTTATTTTAGGAGATGCAAATCATAGGACATCAAAACTTTGTTGAACATTTCCCGGAGAGGTTGAAAATGTGACCATTTGATGACTAGAT
>JAPSES010130514.1:0-15518 GCA_029822895.1 Maxillicosta whitleyi
AACCCCCCCCCCCCACACACACACACACACACACAAAAAAACACCTCCAAGGCTTCCTGTCTTTGCCCCACCCTGCCTTACTTACTTATTTTTGTTATGGGGGCTAATTTGTTCACTAATAGACATGCTCAACTTCGACATCCTCATACCTGGACTTTTTTCATTTACATTATAATTTTTTCTAACACTTTCCCTGATATAATTTCAAATTGGGTTAATACGTTCTTTTTTTAAAAAATTATTATTACACTACATTTGGCTGACGCTTTTAACTAAAGTGACTTACAAGGTACTATATATAGGCATGTATAGCATAAAGGGCCCACCTGGGATTTGAACTGGCAACCTTCTGCACCAAAGTCTGCAGTGTTAACCACTAAGCTATCCAGTCTTTACCATAACTATTGCCTTTTTTATGTTTAAATAATAACTCGACTCTTATTTCCAGTGGGACAATGAATGTGCGTAGGTAGATTTCCAGCGCTCAAGTATCAGTTTTTTCAATACAATTAAAAAAAATATATATATTGCACTTATGTAGCAGTGGTTTACACCGCTGCCTTTGGTGCGGAAGGTTGCCAGTACGGATCCCAGGTGCGCTGTAAGTTGGAAATGTAATGTAATAATAAAAGTAATGTTTATCTTGAAATACACAAAGTAATAAATTAAATTTCACACCTGACACTTCGGACAACCAGTGTTCTACTTTCATCCAAGTTACGTCTCTTAATATTTCTGAGGACACTCCTTAACTCCCATTTTAACCTTAACAAAGCTAAGAAAAGAGGCAAATATTGTTTGACACTTTTAAATTACAATTTCTCACCCTCTTCCTGTCCAATGAACGAAAGGATAAAGTGTTTCTCTATTTGAAAAATAGAAAAAAATGAATGAACTAAAAAACCTTCTTGGATTTGCTAGAAAACGCAGTTTCACAAAAGGTTTTTCTGAACTCATGTAAAATACAAATATGTGGCTTTGATAAAACAACGACCCTACAAACACATGATGATTAACTGAATATTATGCACTGCTGTAGATTTAACTTCCAACAGTATATTCGATAATTAACACAACATTAAACATCTACAACGATAAAAAGCTACACATTAAAAACATACTTAGACTTTAAGGATGAATTCAATGCTGATAAAAACAATATTACATTTTCACACATCGGTGGGTATGACTTTGGACTTAGTTAAGTTAAAAATGGTTGACATTCAGGGAAAAATGCATCTATAAAAAGGACCTTAAATTACTCTGACACCAACACCGGCTGTTTTCATGTGTTTTTCCGTTCTTTTGTTTCTTTTCTTGCTCCTTAATCTCAGGTGAATAGATTGTACTTTTAAAATGAGAAATAAATAAAAAATTGCAAAAGAAAAAAAAAAAAAAACAGAAAATACCTCCTGATCTGGGACCAAAGTTCGAGTGAGTGTGATACCACTGGGTTCTTACATGTCATTTTGGCACCTTCTAAGGTTGTATTTACTAAAGACTTTAGCAAATTGGGAGAAAAGCTTTGATTTTCCAGCTGTTCCCCATCAGACCCATGTGTGCTGACCCAGAAAGGACCAGTAAAAGAACTGAAAACAGGGCAGTCCCATTCCCCCGGAGATTTGGGTTAAACATTTTAGATCAGTACATGTTTTTGGTCACCGGTGGTTCTTTAGGTTTGTGAGGGTTAATAATTGAAATGCAGTTAATGTGTCGGGGGGGACTAGCACAAAATGTGTGAATATTAACTATTAACATCCTGTGTCCTCCTACGTTTTACTAGAGCACCACATATGACGCAGAACTTCTACATAAGTAAACAATTTCAGTACCAGAGATGAGAGTGAGTCAGAGTAAGTCTTAACTTTTACGTTTGTGCGTTGAAAACCATGCAAGTCAGGTCAAGAACGCGATGAGTCAAGTCAGATGACCTACTGATGATCTGTCTGACGTAAAAGTGCAGCCATCAGTGACAAGAACTAGAGCTCTGAAACTAAAATACAGTAACGTTACGCACAAGTGTCATGTCTGTCTTTTTAAGTTTGTTTTTGTTGAGTGACTTCCTGTTTTATTTTGGTAAATTCCCTCATGTGTCATGTCTTTACTTCCTGTTTTCCCTTCAGTGTCATTACTTGAACTCATCCTCATTGTGCGCACCTGTCTCTTGTTGTCTCCCCGATTCCCTGTGTATTTAAACCCTGTCCTGTCAGTGTCTTGTTGCCAGTTCGTCCCGGTTTTTATCGAAACTTACCAGCGTTTGTTAAATCTGCCTGTCTGTCGTGTATGACCTGTGTTTTTGGACCTGAACCCCCCCCGAGTTTCTTCGCCTGCCCTTTCCTGTACCGTCGCCTTGTGTGAATGACCCTGCCTTCGTTTTTGGACTCCCTCTTCAGCCTTCTCCTTACCTGTACCTTCGCCTTTTGGACTGCAGATTGGATCAACCCAAGAATATTTTTATTAACTCCGGTCAATATTTTTAATAAACTGTTTACCTGACAATCGTTTTTCATCCCTCATTTCTGCATTTGGATTTAGTATTTGGTCGTGACAAAAAATTAATAATATAGTCACCTCTGTTCTTTTCCTTTGGCTTTTCCCTTCAGGGGTCTCCACAGCGAATCATCTGCCTCCATCTAACCCTGTCTTCTACATCCTCTTCTCTCACACCGACTCCCTTCATGTCCTCTTTGACTCCATCCATACACCTCCTCTTTGCTCCTCCTCCCTGGCAGTTCCACACTCTCCATCCTTCTACCAATATATTCCTTCTCTCTTCGAACATAAAAACAAGTGCGTCCATCCACTGTCACTGATCCAACTCTATGGGTTTTACTGGTGAATCAATGTTGTAGAAGATGACGGTGTTTCCATGATAACCACAGAGCTTCTGAACATCCAAAAGGGTCATATCTGATGACCACGAAAAGACTAAAAACTGCATTTTACACCAATTATTCACATGTATAGATAGGATGAATGGATCAAAAGGTATTAAACTGTTTAGATCAGTGAATGATTTTGGTCACCAGTGGATTTTTTTGTAATTGTGACGTGAAGTAGACTTGCTTCTTATATGCTTTATATACTTCACAGTATATTCAGTCACATAAAAGGAGTATAATATTTGCAGGACTTGTAAAATAATTCAAGGCGACTCCTACATCTATGTTTTATTTAGTCCCACTTTGCTTTTTTCTCTTCTCACCTCTGCTCACTCTCCTCGCTTTCCTCCCTCTCCGCTTTGAGCTGCAGCAGTTCTTCCTCCCCGGCGGCCATCTTGTCTTTGAGGATGCTGCTCTCGATCTCCATGCTTCCCAGCAGCCTTTGCAGCTCCTCCAGCTGCTGACCTCTCTCCTCAGACCGCTCCTCCGTCTTCTCAAGACGCTCAGACTGTTCGGTCAGACGAGCCCGGTACTTGTTGTTCTCCGCCTGCGAAGAAGAAGCCGCAGAGTTAAGACGCACCGGTGTTTGTTACAACATAATGACACTGTTAATGGTTTTAACTTAGACGAGCATTAGCATTAACATTTTACAGGTTTGACCACAGTTGGAATGTAATGGATGTTTAATGGGAAAAAAAAACACATACACGGAAGAGTTGGAAAAAAGTGCTTCTATGAAACTGTTCATTTTTTAGACCCAATAATAACAGAGAAATGTAGACTTATTTCCCCCCTTCATGTGCTTAATGATGAATACAAAAAAATATATATACTTTACTACTATTGCTCTGAGCCATCCCAACATTAAGGGATTTTTAATAAAACACTCAGGCCAAAAATAGGACCAAAACTGGGACATAAAAAGCTACCTAGGTGTCAGTGTGTTTGATCTGGAAAACATGCTAGTATTGGTTTATTGTTCTTATATTTTGTTGTTTTTAAATTTTACAGATTTTTATGTTTTTAATATATTCTTATATTTTACGGTGTTGTTTTAGTTTTTAGTATTTTAGTTAAGTTAGTTTTTATTTTTCCGTATAGCACTTTGGTCCAATATGGTTGTTTTAAAGTGCTTTACAAATAAAGTTGGATTGAATGAACCCACTTTAATTAGTCTTTGGTTCATTTATTTGTGTGTTTGGACCCTAATAATGATAGCACCACTAACACTAAGTACTGATTAACATACTCTGATTGTCGGCACACTTATTTTAGTTTATTTTATCTGAAGTGTCTGCTACTTTTAATACTTTTAACTTATTTTTAGCTTATTGAATGTGATTTCCTATCATTTATTATGCCTGATTTTACACTGGTTTTAACCACTACCTTATTTCTTTTGTACTTGTACTGAGAAATGACAAAATAAAACCTTTAATAGTTTTTTAAAAAAGTCCGAATTTGAATCCAAAACTATCTTTATATTCATTTTGTCAAAAATCAAATGGATTTCCACAACCTGTTTTAATTTGTTATGTTTTATAACTAGTTACGTTGCGACATTTGCACATATAAGGTCAAGTCTTCAGACAAACATTTCTCCAGTTTGACATAATTGTTTATCAGCAGCAGCGGTTGTAGTAAAAACTGAATATATGTCCAAACTTCAACCCGATTACATAAAATGTTCAGTTATTGGTTATATTAACGAACATAAGTTGCTGAATTGGATAGAAAGCCCAGCAAACATCCTGGAGGGGGCGGGGCTTGAAGTGGCTTATGCGCATTTAAAGGGCCAGCGCTTAAAAAAAACAAAAAACACCTTTCTGGTGTCATTACTCATAAACAGTGTTAAAGATGAACCCGTGGAGTTGAATTAATGAAGAATTCAGAGCCAGACGGAGCATTTACATTTTATATAGACTACAGGGAAATGCTTTAAAATATATAATTCTATTTAAAAAAAAAAAAAAAGCTAAATATCTCCTTTAATTCGATCTTTATCTTGTTTTTCTGTCAGTGTGAAGGAAAGACTTTCCCTGGGTGGTTGTTTTTTTTAGAAAACCAATAATCTATTAACTTTATCCAGACTCCACACTGTCCGTACATGACCTGGGTGATTAATATAATGCGGCGTAAAAGACCCAAACAGTAAAGGATCCCAGGATGAGGGATGAAACCCAAGCATAACACTGACGGGTAATGATGATAATTTAAGGAAGGCGAGCAGCAGAGCACTGAGTCATCGCTGCAGACAGGAAATGGTGTCATGTTCCTCATCTCATTAGACCGACCTGCAGGCGCTCCCTCTCCTCCTGATGCCTCTTCTCCATCTCCTTCAGCTGGGCGTACAGACGCTGGGTCGCCTC
Organism: Maxillicosta whitleyi; assembly: GCA_029822895.1. Lineage (NCBI taxonomy): Eukaryota > Metazoa > Chordata > Actinopteri > Perciformes > Neosebastidae > Maxillicosta > Maxillicosta whitleyi. The sequence goes on from JAPSES010130514.1 coordinate 5,252, forward strand.
CCGGAGCCTCACAGTTTCCTCCTGATTATCCCCCACCTGAGCAGAGGCCGATGGCAGGCAGACACAGAGTGACCAGTTCAATTAGACTTAATCTGACTTGAACCTGAGGGCAAGGCAGGCACTAACAAACAGACGACAGACCCGTGGTAGGACGCTTTTCATAACCCTTAAACACCAGCAGCTATATATAATAATATAATATTCCTCTATATTTAACCTTTCCCAAGTCATTTTTCATCATTTATTATCAGATCCTCCTCTGCATTTTGCATATCTATCTATCTATCTATCTATCTATAAGAAAACATGACTTTTCAGCAAAATGTATCATTAACTGAACATAAAAAATATAAAAATACACGGGTTATTGTGAAAAATCAAAGATGGAGAAGATGACGATGTTTCACTACATATCGGTAGGATCACTGGTCCTAGTGTTATTCAGCATTTTTCCCTCTTTTTTTTTTATTAAAGGCTTGTTTTGTATTATTTAATGACATCAAGGGGTGAAAAATGGTAAATTTATCAAGTGAAGTTACAGATTTCAGCCAACTGATGTAGATCTGTTTTAATTCAGGTTGAAAATATTGTTCTTTTCATGTATCTATGAATAAACTCTATTCTTATCGTCATATGGGATGGAATTTATTCTTATTGCTATGCAAGTGTGGAAAACTGTCTATTGTTTTAATTATTTTCAGTCTTAGGGAAGTATCAATTTGGTTCTATCATAATCATACTCTCTTCTAATAAGATATATATTTGTTTATTCACTGTTTATTCCCTGTAATGTTCCTTTTATTCATGTAAAGCACAATGAAATGCCTTTGTGTATTAAACACGTTATATAAATAAAGATTGCTTTTTCTTTTTTTTGCCAGACAGGTGGGAAAAAAAGTAGATTTTTTTTTTTATCTTGACATGTTTCAGCTACACCCTCACTTAACGGGTCACTTAACGTTACTGTCACGTGTCATCGTCAGCTGTTTAATCCAGTTTCAACAGGACGATTATGCCCCCTGCTGCCTGACATCCCACTGAGGACAACATCCCAGGTGTGGGAGAAGGCGTAGGATCAAGTGACCCTTCTGGATAAAGCTAAAAAAAAAAAAAAAAAACTACCCTTTTTCCACCTGTCTGACAAAAAAGAAATATTTCTAAGTTCAGTAGACAGTATGAACCTAATCAGACTACACTATATACCAGAGGTGTCGAACATTCAGCTACATTTAATGTGCAGAGGGCCGAACCAGTAAAACAATGACAGAATAAATATATAAATAATGTCAACTCTAAACTTTTCTTTATATTTTACAGTGAAAAAAGTAAAATGACATGATGAAAATCTAAAAATGATCCTTTCAAACAAAGTGAATAATATGAAAACTATAATCACTATTGTGCTTTACTTTATCATTTCTACATGTTTATTATAACTTACAGATCACATTGGATCAAAAGATGCACAAAATATTTAGTAACAGGTGAAATATTATTAAAATTACACATACTTCTCTACAGACATTTCAGGTTATTCAGATTTTTTGTGAAATTGTACTTTGTTTTAGTCTAAATATATGAAAACATTTACATTTACAGAGACAAAAATTTGGATGCAAGCATTTATAGGATATTATGACACTGAATTGGTTTCAACGTGGAACTTGAATTAACATTATTGTTAATGTCTTGGTGTAATTTTAGCATTTCACAAATTCATCCCAGGGGCCGGATTTGGCCCCCGGGCCACATGTTTGACACCTGTGCTGTATACTGCACATAAACTTGCCTATGAACATAGATTATATTCCATTTCTGCATTAGATCCTCCTAAACCTTACACTTTTGACCTTCAGTTTTTCAGTTGCTAGACTTTTATTCTAGTTTTAATAAATGTAACCAAGCAACGTTTCGACAACTTCAGAGTATTTTTTTTTTTTTTTAGCTAGTGGGATTGTTTCAGGAGTCTATGGAAGCAGTCAAGAAGATTCATGTTAAATTGTGCAGAGATAATCTTCACCTCGGGGCTGGTGTTTTAGCGGAAAACAGTGCACTTTTCTGTTTAATCCGACACCCGTTAGCTTAGAATAGAGGATGGTGTAAACTGACCTCACTTACCTACATACCACACACACACACACACACACACACACACACACACACACCCACACACACACACACACCCACACACTCTACTCTGATTACTTCCATGGAACATAATGGTGTTCAGTAGCAGATGATGTTATGATGTGCTGAGTTGAAAATAATGCACAGGGAACACGATATTGTGCCGTGTGTGGGTGGTGTGTTTTTGTTTGTGCCATTAGTTGGAATGTAAGTGAGCCCTGGCACTGCATGTGGTAACTGTGTTATCAGCTTCTGAGAGCCTGGCGCTGGTTCTTTGGAACAGCAGGTAGTTGGCTGGTGCAACCGAGAAACAGCTGGAGGGCTTGACAAATTTTCCATTATGAATGTTATGCCTGTCATCTAAATACAAATTAGAATGGGCTCAAAGTGGTTTGGACTGAAAATGGCTTCTGCAGACACAATCCAGCCTTTCCCCCCCCGGTTCATTTATATCACGCAGATGAATAATCAGATCATAAAAGCCCTTCACACATTCTTCTCAAGACGTTAGAGGAGGCTGAATTGGGATTAGCTTACATTAGCATCTGACTCAATGAGAACAGTGTTGCCGTTGGTGACAGCTGGTTGGATTCTGGGCATGTTGACTCTGTAGCCATTGGATGGATACTGAAGAGCAGAGAAAGCAGCGGCTCGTTAGTGCGGTTAAGGCTCAAGTTTAGCTTTTATCCTGAAAATACACACTCCTAATGAAAGCTCAGCAAGTTAAAAACATTATCAAAAGCAAGCGAGGCAGTGTGGGACTCATCGTTTCCATCATTAAAACTGAAAATCATGTGTTCACCTCATTTTTACCACCAAAAAATCCACGAGATTCATTGCTTGGTGAAGAAAAAGGCCAGAAAGTTATGAAAAATGTACATACAAATTAGACTGACTGATAATTGGATCCAATATTCGCTATAGCTACAAAATATTCTGTTTTTTTTTTTTTTTTTAACCAAATACTGAAAATCTGTTAATTTGACTAAACAGCAATATTTTTAATTCACAACTAAAATAACAAAAAAAAAACATAGGTGTTATTACTTATTTATTACCATTTGCAATCCACCAAGTTCAGTGTAAAACTGACATTAAATAGTGTTGAAATATTGTTGAAATTGATTGTTTGATTTGGTAGTTTAAACTGTCAAATTACTTCAAGTACTTTGCATTTAATTGCTTTTCTACTGCACACAGGCTTTGTTATAATGTTCTTTTTCCTGCTGTTGCCCCCTGTCGGAAGGCCTTGGGGTTGGTTTGTGCATGGGGAAGAAAATTATATAACAAGGCCATGTATAATGTATTCCACTTCCTCATGTGTACTGTTACATTGCTCGAAAAAGACAAATAAAAAAAAATACTTCAACAATTTCAATCAAGGTTTCATATTGGAATTACTATAAACATTCACACCAATATTTTTCATTTTTACTGCAAATCAGATACAATTATGTGTAACTGCAGCTCTTTAATTACTAATAATCCATGTCATTATAGGCCCTGAAAAACATCAGTTGATTCCTAATAGAATTGTTCAAAGGTGGCATAATTTAATGATTTGTTCTGTCAAAATATAATGAATTTAAGTGAAATAAAAGTAGAAAATCCCCAAAGATGAAGAGCTTTAAACAGAACAGGCTTCATCTGATATTTTTTCCTGTGAAAACCATCAGTGCAGAAGCGACAGTTTTAATTAAATTTGTATCCATAAACCGAAAGAACACAATGTCCTTGAATGTTTCAGAACTTCATTAACTGAGACACCTTCACCAGTGTGGGTGTGTACCTTGTTGTTGTTCTGACTGTTCTGTCTGGCTGCCATCTGCTCCCTCAGAGTCTTCAGACAGTACCTCACCTACAAACACAAACATGTTTTAGAGATGTGTGTGTGTGTGTGTGTGTGTGTGTGTGTGTAAGTGTATGTATGTGTGTGTATGTGAATGTGTCTGTATGTATGTGTGTATATGTGTGTGAATGTGTATTTGTATGTGTGTGTATGTGAATGTGTGTGTATTTGTATGTGTGTGTATGTGCGTTTGTATGTGTGTGTGTGTGTGTATGTGTATTTGTATGTGTGTGTGTGTATGTCTGTGTGTGTATGTGTATTTGTATGTCTGTGTGTGCATGTGTATGTATGTATGTATGTATGTGTAGTTGTATGTGTATGTGTGTATGTCTGTCTGTGTGTGTGTGTGTGTGTGTGTGTGTGTGTGTGTATGTATGTTATTGTGTACGTGTATGTATGTGTGTGTGTATGTATGTGTGTCCGTGTAGTTGTATGTGTATGTCTGTCTGTGTCTGTGTGTATGTATGTCTGTGTGTGTGTGTATATGTCTGTCTGTCTGTGTGTGTGTGTGTGTGTGTCCGTGTAGTTGTATGTGTATGTCTGTCTGTCTGTCTGTATGTGTGTGTATGTCTGTCTGTGTGTGTGTGTGTGTGTGTGTGTGTGTGTATGTGCGCGTGTGCCACAAAACCCACTTAATACTAACTGCTCAATGTTGACTCATTGTCTAAATATGTTCACAGCTGTGACTGTCTGACACTAACCTCCTGGATCTGTGACACCTCGTCAGTGAGCATCCTGAGATTGTTCTGGTGGGTTTCTGTTGTGTCTGGACGGGCCTCAAGGTAAACCTGAGGAACGCAGGCAGATAACACAGGTGAGGAGAGGTCAGGAACTAACATCCAACCCCACAGAAACACTCACGTACCTTGATCACTTCCACTTTTTCGTCTGTCGGAGTGATGAGCTCAAGCGTTTCTTCCTGCTCCGCTGGTTTTTGTGGCAGCACGACTGCGATGCTGCTTTCCTGAAGAAAAACGTGGAGTTTCAGGAAAGGAAATCACATGCATGAATGGCCGTTTTGTTTTCTTTTTTTTGTGTACCTTGGCACCGTGTCTCTCTGAGTTGTTCCCTGACTGATCCTGATCTGACGGAGTAAGATGAAGCTGCTCGCATGTGTCCTGAAACGAAACACGAGAGGATAAGAGGAACTAAATGACTAAAGAGAGCAGTGAGGATTCAGAAAAAAGAAGAACAGACTGAGCCAATCGGAGGAAAGGAGGGGCACGAAATGAAAGTCAGAGGGAAAGAGGGTGGAGCAGAAAGAATGAGAGGGGTAGTTTTACCCATAAAACTCCCCATAGTTTTACGGTAACTCTTGACAACCCACAATGAGCACACATTTCCACTGCATCCTCAGGGCCCGGTCTGGGGGTAATGACCACACATTCACTGGGGGGGAACCAAAACCTCTTCTGTAGTTGCACCAAAAATACCAACTCTGAAATTATCTGTGACTGCTTAGTCATTCTCACGCTGAAGTTGGTCACCATTGCAACAAAAACACAAGTATTTATGGGAAATTTTGTGTCCACGTTGGAAACAAAATAGAAAAATGTAACTGTCTGACTAAGATCAGTCTATTTTCTGCATTCCCTAAAGATGTGGGTCATAAGAGATTATACACGAGTCAACAAATAAGTTACAAAAAACACAAGAAGCACGTTTTAACAACAATGATTTATTTGTTCAGAATAAAAGTACTTCATTGATCTCAAAACTGGGAAATTGGTCTGATAATATGACTTATAAGATATTATTAGAGTAATATTTTGAGCCTATATCAGTATAGATAACATTATTATTATTATTATTATTATTATTATAGATAACATTAACTTCCATAAACAACCATTACATTTTAAGAAGTTATGAAATTCTTTTGGGAAATTGTCATTTTATTTAATAATATACCTCAAATTACACCTGTCACTCTTCAAAGTCAATAAAAAAATTGATTGTTACAGAGTTATAGAGAATCAAATGGGAAAGGGTGTGACAGAATAAACAGAAAATAAGTCAAAATATACAACAGCAACTACCATGTTTTGATTGTAAAATTAGATCTAGATCTTTAGAGTTGGTCAGTTTTTGTGTAGAAACCCAAAAGGAGTTCAGTTAAAACATAATAAAACAACTGGATAGATTAGTGGTTTACACCGCGGCAGAAGGTTGCCAGTTCGAATCCCGGGTGGACCCTTGGGTAAGGCCCTTTACGCTGTACATGCATATACCTTGTAAGACAAAAGCATCAACCAAATGTAATATAATATCAAAAAAAACTTGGAATGACAAATAGAGTCTAATACAGTTTCACTAATGAGAAGAAACTAAGTTAAAACCTGTTAATCTTAATTTCATTGTATATATTATATGTATAATGACAATAAAGGCAATGGATTCTAATTCCATCTCAAATGTTTCCAATAACACATGCACAGATATAGATATGTAGACAAAGGTGTGATTCATCCAAATTAGTCTTTAAGACTATCTATCTATCTATCTATCTGAATAACATGGATGAAAACTGAAACTGTAACAGCTAAGCATAAGAAAACACTCCTGAAACATTTAACTGTGACTATAGCTCATGTTTATTAAAGTAGAGCAGAGTGACAGCTCACGTGTGTGTAGAGGAACAGAAAAGCCCTTTTCACAGCGTAACGAGTAAATAATATTCCCAAAGCGAACGGAGTAAACACCTGAGCAGGACGACAACAAACACAGGTGACAAAGGCATAAGGAGACATAGAAACAGACGTAGAAAAGTCATAGAAACCAGAAAAAACGTACACACCAGTCTACATGGTTATATAAAATATATAAATTATCTGCCTAAATGGGATTAAATGTGTTAAATCTGACATATTTTAATAAGATGAACTGGAAAAGTGCCTTTTACCAGGTGTTTTCAGAGTAAATGATAGTGTTATTATTACACATATAAACTGACTTATAACTGATTTAGATAGAACCTGTAAAGTGAATGCATTCTAATGTGCACACGGTGTTTTCGAAGTAGATCTGGTGGCTCTAAAAGACCCTTAAAACAAACATTCCTTTGGAGTAATTCTTTCTCAGAATTTCACAGTTTTGACCCAAGGATGTTTCCTGGAAACTGCAGCCAACCAGCATTTTGGACTCATTTTTTCATTGTTAGTGAGTCAAACATGGTAAATATTCCAGATATTTTACAAAGTGAACATTATGTAAAGATAATATATGCAAAAACTTTATGTTTTAATGATTTATAAGAGGGTTCCTTGAAAAAAAAGAAAAGAAGGAAATTCTATTCTATTCTATTCTACATGTTTGCAACGTAAATCATGGTATTTGACCTCACCCCCAAAAAAACAAATACTTGTCTTCAGTACCTATAATCCTCCTTGGAGACACCCAGGTAACTCAGTAACTGGAGGAACATTTGCAGACGTTGTGTTGTTCTTTCTTTGAATGCGTAAAAACAACAAAACATTTTGCTCTTTGAGACTTGAAATCCACTTCAGGAGAAGATAATGTCAGTTATGTAACGCAGCTGTTGTTGACTTCTATCTCATCATAAACTTACAGCATGTAAAATCCTGGCGTTATACACGTATGCACATAGAGCACAAACCAGCACCGGCTTCAAATTATTTTAATGCAAGTCCATGAACAACCTTTCCTCTATGGCTGAACTGTTTTATTCAATAGAACACACTACTGTTAATATCTGTTTATAAGATGCAGGCTTTGTGTATGTTTTGTTGTTGTTTATTTGTTTTTAATTATCTCTGGTTGTTTCTATCTCTCTCTCTCTCCATATATATATATATATATATATATATATATGTATTTGGATAGTTTAGGGTTATTTAGGGGTACTAAAGGGTTAATTCCGACTTACGCGGAAATTCGGGTTATGTCGACAGTGTAGGAACAGAACTCGTTCGTAACCTGAGGACTACCTGTACTATTGCTTTTTTCTTTGTGATAGGCCTATATGGCTGCACACATAACGTACATCATAAATGCTATACAGGTGGGTGGGGTGTTCTGTGTGTTGTTTTCATAATACTGTTTTTTTCCACTGTGTTACACATCAGTATCCTGCATACTTTTGTTAACAATAAACAAACTATTGAAAAATAAAGTACATGAACGTCAGTGGGTTTGTTCATAAAATAGATGTGAATCTTTCATAAACACTGTGTTATGACATTTAGTAGAATGGTATGTGACAATCTTGCATTTTCATCTGTTATTTCCTAAATAAGCATGAATTTCATTGTCTGTGTAGTAAAAATACCAGCTGCTGACACATAACGTGCACTGATCTTATACTGAAATGACTGAAATGTTCCTCATAAAAAGTGTTTTCCAGGACTGACCCTTTATTTTCAGTCTGCGAGGTATTTTTACAAGATTTACAGGTAGGTACGACTCTTCCATAGCACATAAATTAACCCGAAATCAGCTGTCAGATGTAAAAAAAAAAAAAAAAAAAAAGCTTAGGTACTTCTTGAATCTGATATTCACATAGAACAATCCTTACAGCTTGTTAAAGTTGCTTGTTGTTAAATTACTTCTTAAGTATTCATTAGGATCCTCTTTTGATTCATGCCAGATGGTAAAATGCCAGAATATTTTGTTACACAACCGAGCGGCTTCTCTCAAACAGCAACTAAACTGCTTTTGATACAGCTCCAACTGATTATTGGGATAACAGCACCTGTGGTAACAGCACAGGAATGATTTCTACATACCACAGCCTGTTGTCAGAGTTAATTTATGTGGTGTCATTAGATCTGCAGAAGGACGTGTACAGCTTTATGAGGTCTTTAAGTTCTAAAGGCCTGTCTATATGCAGTATTTCTACCTAAAACATTAAAATATGACCTTAAAATGTCATTCAATTATTAGACCGCCCCTTGTTTTCTTCAGTTTCTTGTTCATTTTAATGGCTGGTACAACTAAAGGTACATTTATTTGAACAAATATAATGATAACAACAAAAATAGTTTAATTTCAGAGCTGATATCTATCCCTTTTCCATGTTTTCTTGATAAAAAACAAAATCACTTCAGTTCTTACATCTATGCCATTGTACTGATAAAAACAGTACCTTTTCGACAGTCCATGTTTTCTTTTGTCTGTTTTAGTCACATGATACACACAGGAGTTAGGACTTGACTGTCTAACTTTTGTTTTTGATCAATGTTGATGGTCTAATTATTTTTTCCGTGACTGTATATTGTCTGAATCCAATTTTAAATGACTTGATTACACCACTGGACGTTTGACCAAAGCATCAGAAAGTGACCAGATGGGATGAGAACTGCGAAGAAACAACTTTTAGAGTCAAAGAAAGTAACAAAGTGATAACAGTTAGTTGTTTTCTCCACTGGACACTGCTCTAAATAAAATGAATAGAGTTTGATGCTGGAATGGCAATGTTTCTTCTACATAGATAAGTTTAATTATGAGGTTTATGAAGGTATAAAGTTACTATGTGATGTTATTATCTTTGCTAAGTTGTTGTCTGTTGATCCATGGTTCAGAATAAACTGTAACAACTCTGATTTGGTTTGGACGATTCCAAACAGAACTTTGGTGCAGACACTGACGACACAACCCGTACAGAAAACAGAGAAAAAACAGAGCTAAGCTAACACCGCTATAATGTAAACTATCAGCTGACACAATAACCTGTTTTAAGACGTATTTGTTTTTTGTATTTGAAGGAAAAAACTTGATGATGCCTGAGTACAGATGTATATAGCATTAAAAAAATGACCTTCAGACTGTGCTCAGTGAGTGATACAGTTTGCAGATTCATAGCGTTAATTCACTGGTAGGTTTTAGTTGTGTGTTCTAGTACGTGACTGAACAGTTTGGAATATCAATGGTCATATATTACAATAAAAAGCTTTGGATTGTAGAAGTTATTTTGTAGTTGAAACCTTTTGTTTTATAACTAATACTTGAAATACCAGATGACTAATCCATTTCATTCAGCCACTTCCTTTTTCCAGAGAACAGCCTTTGTTTGTGTTTATCTGGCTTCAAACTAAAACACAAGCGCCCACAGTTAAACTTTGTCATTCAGTCAGTTCGTGTTAAACTGAGCAGGAACTGTCCCACTAAATCTGAGAACAGCAACACCCTGCAGCAAACGATTAATAAGAAATATAGACTGTGTTTGTTAACAAACTCACGGGTAGCTCCCACGTGTGTATTAATAGTTCATTCTAAAAGTTTGTTTAGTCTGATATTTAATTATAAAATCCACAAGTGTGTGGATTTAGTACA
>JAPSES010130547.1:0-15516 GCA_029822895.1 Maxillicosta whitleyi
ACGGCAGGGCCTTTGTATTATGTGTTTATGCTACATATCTGTGTTCTACGTGTTAATTTGTGTGTGTTTTTTTTTTTTTTTTTTTTTTTTTGTGGTGCTGCAAATGAAGCTCCTATTGCAATCTACAAAAGTTAAACAGTTGAAAGAACGTACTTGATGTAAGCCTCTGTGCTGCTGGGACCTTTGAGTTGATCTTCCATCAGATATGTGTTGTGTGAGGAGGAGATAAAGTAATGGTTGAGGGGCTGGCTCATGTCTTGGTACACATTTTTGTGTTTGGGGTTGAGAATGGACCCCTCCTCCTGGTGCATGTACACCAGAAAGCCGTCTTTGGTCATGTGTTTCTTCTCTTTTGCTGACAGACAGAACAGTGAGATTGGACATTGAATATATGTGAAAACTCTATCAAAGCTATGATGATAGTTCCGGTGCACACAACCTTACCTGTCTCATCCAGCTCATACTTTTCAATCAGTTTTAAGGCATCCTGCATGGATACCTGCTCCCGCTGTTCATTTAGCAGGAAGTTCAGCAGGTCTCTGGCGCTCATCTGCCCCTCGGTTTGTGCATACTTCCCATAGATCACGTCTATTTCTTCTCTCTGCGTCAGCAGGTCATAGAAGTGCTTGATCTCCGAACCTTCCAAAGTGCCTGAGTTGGACGTGTCACATTTCTAGATAACACAGAAAATATTTTATCATGTATTCTTCCATTTATAATGAATAGAGGACTTTTTTGTTTTTTTGATAGACTCACTTTGAAAACATCTGCTGCGTATGTCTCATCCACTTCAACGTTGATCTGTCGCAGGAAGTGCTTCAGCTCCTTCAGGGTCATCTTGTTGTCTTCGTTCTTATCAGCTTTCCTCATGCAGTTGAAGATCCAGCTGGTATTAACATGTAAAGGTTGAATTTTCACTTATATTTACCTAAGCTCAACTGTGATTTGGCAACATCCAACATTATCCCATAAAGACTCACTGCTATTTTTGTGACAGTTCCCAAATATTTTTTTCCTTTCTATTAACTTTTTTTTTTAAAGTGATTTATTCCCATTTAATATAATATTATCCACTGTATTTTGCACTTTTCAGTGTAAATCATGAATTTTCTTATATTTAACTCACTGATCATGTAGCTGTTCATAAAAGCTCAAAGTATATTCAAAGTTTATTATATTAAAAACAAAAAAAGAAGAAAAAATGACTTTTTCTGCAAAACATATCATTAACTGAACATAAAATCATGCCTGCCTCTACTGTCATTTGTCAAACTCCATAGGTTTTACTGGTGAATCAATGTTGTAGAAGATAACAGTGTTTCACAGGGTCATATCTGATGACCATGAAAAGAAACAAACTGCACTTTACACCAATCAATTACATGTATTGATAAGATTAGTTAATAAACAGGTATTAAACAGCTGATTGTTTTGGTTGATGGAGGACATTTCGGTCTTTATGAGTTAAAATGCTTATTTCCTCCCTATAGTTTAACTTTCTTTCACTACAGATGCTAAAACATTTCCTGTTTAAATACTTTGTGAAGGATACTGTTCACTCTTCTGCTGGCGGCTGAGGTTGTGCATGTTGCTGATGATCTTCTCCAGGCCGCTGACCCACTGTTTAGCCTCATGCCCCTGCTCTGCCATCAAGTCAAGATTTTTCTTGCGGCCCTTAAAGATGATGGAGAAGCACCGGTCTTCAACGCTGGGGTCAGTGTGCTTAAAGAACCCCTCAGACTGTCGTCCCTTCCGCACTGAATCAATGTCATCGATGGAGACTGTTTGGAAAGGAGAGAAGAGGTTTGTTAGAAGTCCTTTCAGTTGACATAAACTGTCACGTCTGCCCCCAGTCTGTAGTCTTTGTCTTGTCTCTTTTATTTTGTAGTTTCCCTCCTCTGTGGTGTTTGCGTCTTTACTTCCTGTTCCCCATCATTTCCACCTGTTTAACTGCCTGACTCCTCCTCATTGTGTGCACCTGTGTCTCGTTGTCTCCGATTCCCTGTGTATTTAAACCCTGTCTTGTCTTTGACTCATTGTTGGTTTGTCTTGTAAGTTCTCATGTATTCCTCGTTGTTTCACGTCAGTTGAGTCTTAATTTGCATCCCAGTTTGAGTCTTACCCCTTTTTACACTCGCATGTATATTTTGGATTTTGGACCCTGTCTGGACTTTGGATTTTGCCTCTGTATGCCCTACCTGAACCTTGGTTCACATGAATTAGATTTTGGGACTTTTGGATTCTTGACCTCCGTTCCGGCTTGCACCAGTTTGCACCAGTTTGCACCAGTTTGCACCAGTTTGCACCTCTGCTTATTTGTGTTTAAATTAATAAACTGTTTTTGCTTGAAGTCACGTCCCTTATACCAGTTGTGACATAAACAGATGTGAACTATGAAAACACTAAGACACCCAGGGAGTAAAAACAAGCCATATATTTAAAGATAACCCACTTCCAGACAGAACACTCACTATTCTAAATACAGCCCCGCAAAAAAAAAATGTGGCTGCTTTAAAATCAGTTACAAGAACACTTGATATGTATGTATGATGCAAATTCTTAACAGCTATTTTTATTACTACAATGAAAAAACAACAACTGTTGTTTGTCCCAAAACACAATTGTAGGCTCCTCTTTTAGTCGCTGCGGTATCTTGTGTCGGCAGACTTTTCATCCCAATGAACCCACACAAGAAACTGTTTTTACTTCTTATCAACAGGAAGCTTTTTGTTTCTGTGGGAAGCTCATATCTGTGGTCTAAACTCACAAGACACAAGACAAATAACTGAAATGCAACTATTCTGTGGCTGCCTGGCTTCAAGGATGATCTTTAAGGAAATGTACTTAAATTATACAGTATGTAACAAGATATAAACAAAATATTTTGGTTCTCTGTTTTTGACCTTGCTAAACACTCCACCAGCTAGACAATACAGCCAAGTCATTGACTGTTTTTTTTTCTTCCTTTTTTTTAAATGTATTGTTATCACTGTACTAAATACTATCATATTTTAACCTGTTTTTCATTATGTTATGGTGTTTGCTGCTTGGCCAGGTCACCCCTGTAAAAGACATCTTGATCTCAATGGGATTTTATCTGGATTAAATAAAGGTTATATATTAAAAAAAAAACAAACAAACAAAAAAAAAAAAAAACCAAAACAATGGACTGCCTTACTGAATGAACTACAGTGTAGGCTAATAATTAAATAATTATAATCCACGTATTATGTTTACCAAGCATATTCTTGGTCCTCTAAGTATATTGAGCACAAATTAAGTTTGAGTCCAAACCCTTGAGACTGTTTAACTAATGCTCTCTCTGATGTTTTGATGTTTTCGCTGAACAGTTGAGTTCTCCATAGTAAGTAAGTAAGTAAGTAAGTAAGTAAAGTTTATTTCTATAGCACCTTTCACAGATAAGGGAGGTCACAAAGTGCTTCACAAAGGATCATTAAAATACAGATAACTACAAGTACAATAAAATACAGTCGTCATACAAGAAAAACATTATAAATAACATGATGGTCATAAAACAACCCCTAGTCTACTGCAGATGAAAATGCTTGGAGGAACAGGTGGGTAATCAGATTACTTTTAAAAGCATCAACAGAGTCCAAAGAGCGTAGTGCCAGTGGAAGCTCATTCCAGAGCTTTGGTGCAACGAACTGGAATGAGCGATCTCCTCGAGTCCTAAACCAGGTACAAGGGACCATCAGGGTTAGGGTTAGGGCCTTAAGAACTGGACTAATGTGACCCCTTCAGTTAGGGTTAGGGCCTTAAGAACTGGACTAATGTGAGCCCTTCAGTTAGGGTTAGGGCCTTAAGAACTGGACTAATGTGAGCCCTTCAGTTAGGGTTAGGGCCTTAAGAACTGGACTAATGTGAGCCCTTCAGTTGGACTCAGTCAAACTCGCAGCAGAATTTTGAACCTGCTGCAGTGGCGACAGCTCTTTTTAGTTCAGGCAGGAAAACAGGCTATTACAGTAATCTATTACAGTAATCTAGGCGTGAGGTCACAAAAGCATGGATCACTAGCTCTAGATCTTGTTTATAAATCATTCTCCTCAGCTTAGAAATATTCCTTAGCTGGAAGAAGCAGTTTCTGGTCAGCTGTTTACTGTGATGCACCAAAGACACGTCCTTGTCAAAGAAAACGCCCATGTTTCTGAGGCGTACTTTAGTGCACACACCCAGGTACTGGTTGATCCCTGGAAGAGCATCATCAGGGCCAATCACCAGCACTTCGATTTTGTCTGGGTTTAGCTGCAGCGAGTTTGCGCTTAGCCATATTTTAATTTGCTCAAGGCAAGATATTAAGGAGTCCAGTTTCTGTGGCTCAGAGGCCCTGGGGTACTCCGCACATCAAATCATCATGGTTAGACAGGGCCTGATTTAGAGAAACATTGAAGCTTCTACCTAATAAATACAAAGAAACCCAAAGCCAGGACAGGGCCTGACATTCCAACCAGGTCATGCAGTCTAGATAACAGGATGCGATGGTCGACAGTGTCAAAGGTAGAGGAAAGGTCTAACAAGACTAAGACAGTGTGATTCCTAGAGTCTGCAGACATCATGATGTCACTAGACACCTTAAGCAAAACCGTTTCTGTGGAATGATGCTTACAGAAACCAGACTGAAAAGTATCAAAGACACTGTATTCCTCTAGTGCAGGAACCAGTTGTTCATAGAACACTTTTTCTAAGACTTTGGATAAAAAAGGCAGCTTTGAAATGGGCTGGAAATATTTTAGATCTGATGGGTCTAGGTTTGGTTTTTTGAGGAGTGGTTCCACAAAGGCATGCTTAAAAGTCTCGGGAAAGATACCGGTAGCGAGGGACAAATTGATAAGTTTTGTAACCCAGGGGCCAAGAACATCAAACACTTTTAAAAAGAGTCTACAAGGTAGAACATCTGATGGGCAGGAAGAAGGCTTCATTCTGTTCACCAAAGTAAAAGCATCAGCCTGAGTGACAGGACTAAAATAGGACCACTGATGGGGTACAGGCTCCGTGACAACAGGGTTAAAAATGGGATTACTGGAATTTTATCCTTAATGACCTGGATTTTATCGATAAAAAACTTTAAAAATGTGTTGCTGTCAGTGTTACAGAAGACAGGTGTCTGTGCAGCAGGACAAACAATGGAGTTGATGGTGTCAAACAACACTTGGGTTTTTTTTTTTTCTTGTTTGACATAATCAGCCTGTGGAAATAATCAGATCTAGTATTTTTCAACAGATCATTAAGAGAAATGAAAACAAATACATTCCACGGAGCTCTAACGACTGCGATGTTTGACTAAGTTACTGATGTACAGGCAAATCCCATCACATTTTATGATCAATAAATCTATTCTGTGTTTTTACATGTATTCATCAGGTTTTTTTTATGCACTCAGCTGACTATTGTGTCAAATACAGCAGAGGATAACAGTCTGTGCATATGGAGCTTGTTTTCAGCCATACATTGGGGTGAGCTCTTTTCTCAGGCAGATTAATGTACGGAAGAGCAAGCACAACCCCGCATGATGTAATGATGGTAAATGGCAACAGCCGCTTTTGTAACAAAACTCCAATGGCTACAAGCTTAGCTGACAGGCCATATGTCGAGCCTGGGTTACAATCACTGTTTCTGCCCTTCACGTTCAGCCTACTAAAGAGCAGCCATTGTTCTGGACAGAATTAGAGACTGTATAGGGGCAGGATGACTCTAAAGGTCAGACTACTTGAGGAGAAAAGCCCAACCGTGAAGGGGTTTTGCGATAAAACACACCCTAAGGTTGGGCTTGTACACTTAGGCGGCTGCTGGATGAACAAAATACCTTGGAAGCGCTCAGCAGAAGAGATTTGTTTAGTTTTGTGCACATTATGTTCAGCAAGACAGGTCAGTGTAGAGCTGATGAGTGTTGTGAATTTGGACCGATTTCAGAGAATGCCATCTGGAGAGGCCGACCACAAAGTCCAAGTCATGTCATCCGTGTCACGCAGGCATTGCTTGAATACCACATGAAATTTCAAACAAAGAGATGATTGTTTTGGTTGGGTCAGTTTATGTTTTTTCTCCAAAGGGAGGATGATGATCAGGAGTGAAGATGGTGTTTCCCAGTGAGGGTAAGGGTGAGTTAGGCAGGTCAAAGTCTGAGCCCAGTCTCAGTATATTAGGATATTCAGTATAGTAGAGTTTCACCTAAGAGCAAAGAAATCTGTGGAGCAGTGGAAGAACTACCTGAAGCAGCATTAAGATGCAAAAGAAAAGGAAATTCACTTGAATGTCATTGTTTTGAAGAACAGCTACCTCACAATTCATGGAAATGATCTAATTTTCCTCTAAAATTACTAGTAGACAGAACCAGTTATACAATACACATCTTTTTTTTAAAGGATTATTTCCACTCAAACAGTATTCAAGTGTAACATTCAACTATTGTATGATTTTATCTATTATTATGACCAAATAGGAAAGTGCATTTTAATTACATTTTCAAGTTTAATTATTAATGCAATTTAAGTCAATTACCTGGAATATTTTTGTAACCATGTTCCTTCCACCTAAACATAATACTGACCAACCAACAAGTCTAAAACTGTGAAAGTAATACTATCATGTAACATATCTGCTCCCATGCTTTTCCCAAATAAAAATGAAAAATAATGAAATAAAAACTGTACTATGGTTATTATTTTGACAACCTGACTGCTCAGTTATTCATCCATGTCTCTATTACCTAATAGATTCAAACATACTAACATTCATGAACCATTTTTCTACCTTTAATAGTATTAAATATGTTTTACACTATTTCACATTCTCCCATTTATTCATAAACACACACACATTCACATTAAAGTCACATAGCATCTCTTTTATTATGAACTAAACTTTAATGATGATGATTTTCTGTGCATATATGTTCACTGTAAGGTTACCCCCAATGATTTTAGAAGGGTTGACTTATTAGGACATTCTGATTATAATTCCTGTGTTTTTATTGTAATATTATGTCATTACGTTTTTTTTGGGGCAATGTTACGCATCCTTTGTCGAAATATATACTTTAAACCAGCTAAAATTAGATGTAAATTTAATGTAACTTTTGATGCAAAACGAAAACCACCAAATTACATTATCTGTTGAATATCATCCAATGATATATTTTAGTCAAATTCTCTCTGATAAATGCAAAGATTACCTGTGTCATACTGGATTTTAGGAGTCATTACGTTAATCTATGTAGCAAACACGCTTTCAGTAATATGAGTAAAGTGCCTCTTCAGATAAAAGTGTCAGAGACATCAGCCCATATGACCCTGACAGAGCGTCCAGCTGTGTGTGAATGCACACGACAGTATCTGAGTGTGGGAATGACTGTGGGAAATGTAAACACCGGCTGTTCTTTTGAAAAACTGTGCAGAATATGTGAACTGATGGGACGACAACAACGAAGACTGTGTGATGTGATCAAAATCTTCGACCGCATGACATTGTTTAGGTCAGGGGTGTCAAACATGCAGCCCGGGGGCCAAAACTGGCCCCCCAAAGGGTCCAATCCGGCCTGCGGGATGAATTAGTGACATACAAAAATTACACTGAAGATATTAACAATCAAAAATGTTCAAATAATTTTAGGTCAGACTAATAAAACACTATCAGAATAAACTATAAATAATGAAAACCATTTTTTTTCTTTTTAGTGTAAAAAAAAAAAGTTAATTTACAAAAAATATGAACAACCCAAAATGTCTCAAGAGAATTCAGTGTAATTGTACCAATATTCTACGTGTTATTAAATATTTAGTGTATTTGCAGATCCACTGTGATCTGTACGTTTTAATGAACATGTGAAATTCAGGCCAAATAATGGTAGAAATTGTAAAAAATTGCACTTTTTGTCTGAGTAAATTTCTTTTTGTTCATGTTTTTAAAGGATAGTTTGTAGATGTAAACATTTTAATAATACAATTTTACTTTTTTCATACTAAAACATAGAAATTACACATATAATTATGGAACTGATATCATTTATATATCATTGTTATTATTTTAATGATCCGACCCACTTCAGGTCATCTTGGGCTGGATGTGGCCCCTGAACCACCACGAGTTAGGTCAATTTACACTATGCTTTTGTAAAGTTTGACACATACAAAAGCCACTTGAACGCTTCCTTCCCCCATTCTCCACTTAATGCCAAGGCTATTAAAGCTGTTAGTCAATTGCTGCAGAATAAACCCCATAGGAAAGTAATAAAACATGAAGCTTGTTTCCGTAAACAGGGACGTGCTTGAATCTGAAGCTTGTTTTGTTTCCATGTGTGTCCAGTATTTCCTATCTCTAACTTGTGTTTGGTGTCTGCCCTGAGCTTTGCCACATGACTCTTCACACACCCACCCCGCTGTAACTCATCACTGTGTGTATGCAGTGTGTGTGTTGGGAAAGGAAAGTGTCAGTCTGGATAGTCGGGGCTGTGTCTTTCAGTGTTTGTTCAAGGCTCGGGCTCAGGCCAGAGGTTATCAGGACTGGTAGCAGCAGCCATCGGCAGAATGGGAGGGGGGTACATGAGGGCCCGTCCCAGAGGATGTACATCCACACACTGGCAGCAAACCACTGAACCAGAAATATGAAGAAAATGATCTGTCTATCACACACACACACACACACACACACACACACACACACACACACACACACACACACACACACACACACAGTCAGGATTCACTCCTGTATTTTCTAGACAGACTTCAGCTGCACATTTGTTTCCATTCACCACCAACGCACACGTACTGTGAGCAACTAGTGGAAACTGAAGGGTGTGTGTGTGTGTGTGTGTGTGCAATTTGTATGACCTTCAAAAGGATCTTAAACCTGTTAACATCCAACACTGACACATTTTAGGGTTATACTTACATTTGTTACCATGTTTAAACAGCATTTATTACACTGTTACGACACTGTGTTCCATTAAAATATCTGATGTGAAAAACATGGCCAGTAAAAGCAACAAAAAGGATAAATATAGAAGAAAACAGAACAAAACCAGACAATTGACCACTTGTGTGAAACAATTGGCATTATGTAAATGAATCCTCATCCAAAACAAAACCAACCTTCCATTCAAACAACAAACAGTGGCACTTACATGTTTGGTTTTTCTTGAATATTTTATGAGATTCATGCCACAGTGTTTTGCAATCTTCTTCCAGTTTGTAGAAACGGCTCTTCTGCCACTTGGTTGAACGAATCTTTATGAGCTTCCCACCATCCAGCAGAAACTGTAAGTCTGGATCTCCGTCCAGTCCTGCAAGGGGGTGGGGGGGCAAATGGGACAGATCACCAAAAATGCATGCATTGACAGGGGCGGATCTAGGTAAATTCCAAGGAGGGTTTGGAGTCTGGGCGGATAGTCATGATCCATATAAATAGAATTCCCCATTATAATTATTGCCATAAAATTTATGGCAATAATATAATAATAATAATAACAACACATGTCCAGTAAAGTGTAGGGGGCCTAGTAGTGACGTTTTTCACATTTTTTTTTTTTTTTGGTGCTCATCATTTTATGCATCTAAGCAGAGGATTTTGAACCTGAACATCTTCAATAAATCATATTTGTCAGTAACAACAGATCAACACCACAAATGGGGGTTAAGTCTTGTTTTGAGACTTAGAATGTGTTTCCTTTGTGTGTTTCTTCTAAATTCTGTCTGAATTTACATTGCAGTGTTGTAATATTCCACAATAAATGAGCAGTGCCAGAGGCTTATCATTCTGGTGAAGCAGTTTACTGGTTGCAGTATTCTGGGTGTGTGACATCTGCCTGAGGAATGATTCAGAATTCTCAAACACTGTACAAAGCCACAAAACCTCATACAATAATGGGAGATTCAACACAGTGTTTGGTCCAGCTATTCTTATAATGTGGTAATGATGTGTGTCCACATATTTGGGAGGAAACAAACAGCCTGTTGCATCACAAGCTTTAAGACTGTTGTTCCATGTTTGAGATTGTAGATGCCTGTTGGATTGGTCTCATTCCACACCACGACAACAAGAAGTCACATCAACATGGAGATTAAAGGGCATATGGGGATACTTTCAACAACTCACTTGGGACGGTATCAGGGTTGTGGGCAGGCCCACAGCATTGCATGCATTTTTTCCCCAAAGCAAACCATAGTCTGTTTATGAGGGCTAAGGGAAGGAGCCTCTGCTCAGACTGTCTGTTTAAAGCTGAACTGTCTCAGCCTGCAGTGGAAGCTTAGGCTTGTTTGTCATCTACGTTTTCATGTAATCTACTTTACTGTAAAAACAAACAAACAAAAAAAAACCTGAAGTTTTAGTCACCTATGAGCTTCATATTCTGAAGATGTCACAGAAATGAAAACAGGCACAAATATGATTTATATATATATTGAACACTTCCCAAATTGTAAATGTGACTCTTGAATTAAGCTGATGGGAATCATTTGGTGTTTGTTTTTTGTTTGTTTGTGCTTAGTAATGTTTCAGATGCAACACTAGTTAAGAAATGAACCAGGACTTGCACTCCATGAGGCAAGCTTGGACAAGACAGAAGGTGGAATAACAGGGAATGGTGCCTTTGAGGTATCAGGTAATTACAGGATTCACAGTGGTCCTTTTCTATTTAAGTGCTTTATAGTAAACACAAATATGCTCCATCCGTGGACACCACATTATAAGTTGAACAACATAAACAACATGGCGCTATCTGTTGTTTTAAACTCATCTAACTGCCAAAGTTAACCATTGACAGTCGGAGTCGTTTAGGAGCTTTAGAGGAAAAGTGTTGGAAAAAGTTGTCAGGTGACCAGAGTGACAGACACAGTGGCACAAAATGAGGAAAAGAATGGCACAAAGGCGTCCCCATCTATTTTTACGCATTTTACTGTGTTAATCCCTTGTTTTACAAAACAGAAAAACGCAGGGCTGTAGCACCACAACACAACTCCCTCTGGGCTGCAGCCACCTTTGGTCGGTCGTCACCGTGGAACACGAGAAATATTTGCCGCTTTGGGCAACGAAGAAGCCTTTACACAAAAGATTAATCGCAAAAACGCAGTGCAAATAAGGCGTTCAGACTAGTAAAGGTATCCAAAAACCCAGTTTATGTCAGTAGTGTGAGTGCTGGAATGCATGCGTGCGCCTGTGCCAGTGTCGGCAAAATAATCAGAGCACGTCATTCTTCCCTAAACTCAGCACATTCGCACCTATGGGGGACTTACCTAGACGTTTTCCATTCTCCAGCGCAACTTTCCGCACGTATTCTTGGAATGCCTTCTCCTCTGATTTTGTCCTTTTCGGGCTTTTACGCAAACAAGACATTGCAAACAAAGTTTTTTACTATATAAAAAAAAAACATCCAGTCGAGGTTTAACGGTGTTCAGCGTGGAAGAGAAGCACACACGTAGTCCCTCCATAGGGCGGGTCTAAAAAGTCATCTGCTGCTGTTACAGCGGCTGTGCGCTGGAGAGCTCCAGCTGTGCGCAGCGCACACCCTGGACTACACCTGTATGTCACTGCTTTAAAACAATAATAGGACAAAGTCATAAAACCTGTATGGACTGCCAGTGGTTTGACCATCATTTAGCTGCATTTGCTCCATAATGGTTTTAAGAATAGCGCTGTGGTCAGAAATGACTAATGCATTACAGTCCCTTGACAACAGGAAACAAATGCAAATATCAACTTGAGGAAAACAACTGGAAAGTATTTTCCTAATGAATTAATCGAAAACACACACGTTTGAATGAATCTGACAGTATTGACAGGAAAAGTGGTTTATGAAGTGGTCTGTTTTTCAATGAAAAAAGAGCAAACTAGTAATAAAATGCTTTTCGTATGGATGCCAGTGGGACACGCACTTAATACTGCTTCAAGAACTTGAATTTTAGAAAACTGTTTTAATCACAACTCAGAGCTCCTGTATGTTTGTAAAAATGGATGATAGTAATGGATTAAATGCTTTCGGCATCAGTCAAAAAGCAACCGGGAAGTAGTTGGTTGGACTTGTTGGTTAGCATATTTTATTTTAGTAAAAAAAAAAAAAAAAAAAAGTTTATACAGAACTATTTTATAATAAGCTCATATAATGGCGATTAATCGACTAAACCGCGACTTTCCTCTAGATATAGAAAACACCTATAGGTCAGAGTAGCAAGATGATACACAGCAGATCAAACACACAAGGTGCTCCTGGGTTGGTTTGCGTTAAAGTGCAGCTCTAACAGAGTCTGATCCAGGCGTCAAACTTACCATGCTTCCCCAGTGTGCCATTTGGCTCCATTTCAACCAGAATCAACCGCCGAAGCCTCTCTTCCGTAGTGTCTTCAGTTTAGGAAACACCATAAACCCTCTCTGCCCCGTGTGAGGAAAAATCCAGACTGTGTCCCCCTCTGAGCCGACCCATACACTGCGCAGTTCATTCCAACTCACTCACCAGGCTCTTACGCGCCCTCAGCTCACACCCACTGCACCGGTCTGACAAGAACACCACTGTGTTTGTTGTTATGACTTTGATTCAGCGCTATGGCATTGGAAACTACACCTTTCCATGGAATTCTGCCAATATATTTAAAAATACACACGTATGGGCTAACATACACTTTAAACATGTTGCACAGAATGTAATATGTATGCGTTCATGGGGCAGAATGGGTCAGAATGGGTCAGAATGGGTCAGAATGGGGCAGAATGGGCCACTGTTTGACCCAACATGTGATTTGATTTGTTTACTTTTCTAAAGGCCTGCTGGCATTTAGATCTGAGGTGTGGTCTTGCCTCTCCTCCCTACAACACACTTAATTAACCTCACAGACAACAAAGACTACAATCACTCCACAGCTCAAGTAAATAACCCTCATTATTGTATACACAAGGTTTTAAAGTATCAAGTCCTGGTGACAGTATGCACTCATTTTCTGCAGTGTGTGGATGAATGCTGACACACAAGAATGTCAAAAAAGCAACAGCAAATAAACTAAAAAAAAAAAAAAAAAGTAGAATAAAGTGTATATATAGCCCATCTTTTGCTTCCTTAAAAATGTAATTCTGGCAGCTGACCAGCTTTTACAAAGGCATTTATTTTGTTTTTATTTATGCCACATTAAGGCAGGACACCTTCAAGATACATCAGTGAAAGGGAGCTCCTGTTTCTTATTAAAATGCAATATACAGGGACTAAACAGATGCCTCTTTGTGCTTCTTTATTAGGCTATCAGTGGCTGCCAGTCTGTTCTGTCCATGTGAACTCTCGTGCCGGGGCAAGTCTTGTGAAAAAACAGCCCCGTCTGGCAAACCACGAGGAGCTACAAAGTAAACTCAACAATTGCCTCTTTGACAGTCCCACTCCAAGACCACATGAGCTGATCAGCACAAGTTAAGGACTTTGTTTTAGGTGTTAGAGACTTTGGCCTCCTCAACAGACAAATATTTCATTTGTGATCTACAGAGTTTTGGATTAACTTTGTATGCAATCAGAGCAGAAAACTGAAAACTCTTAGCATGTTCTGTTACTTTATTGTCTTTTACATTAATTTTCTTTTGAGGGTAAACGACAACGTCACACCTCAGAACAATACAATGGGAGGGACTGTACGTAAACATGTTGCACCTATATTGTGCAAGATATAAAGTGGAAAAGTATAAATATGTACCTGCTTGAAACCCTTATTTAAAATGAGCTGATCAGCAAAAAAGATTAATTTTATTTAATCATAATGTCATGTTGTTTAAGGTCATGTGGTGTCATAACATTTATCTTTGTCATTCTTTGGACACAACACAACTGAAGCAACTCTAAATCATAACACCACCCCACAGTCTTGTAGGCACTAGGCATCATGGGTAATCACTTCATCCTTCTTTCATCCAACCTGATGAACCCTGATGCATCCATCACTTTGGAAAAGCATTACTCTGTATTTGTCAGTGCAGTATTGATGCTCCCATGCAAACTGATGATCATTTATTATTATTTTTTGCCAGTGTAATGATGTGTTGTATTTATATTCAATTTTATATCGTTTAACCATAAAATATCTAAAAGTATTTTTGTAGCAACATTCTCATGATTTTTTTCTCCTTAGTAATGCCTTATATAACCTACTGCATATATGGAGTAAAACATACAAATCAAATACTAAATCAGTTCATATCATCTGGCCTCATCTTGATGCCATATTAAGGGCCATTACATTTACAACAATGAATGATTCATTAACCTGCAAACACTAACATTCTATGATCTAGTCAACCTATACACTTTTAAAATAATATTCAAAGTTAAAAA
Organism: Maxillicosta whitleyi; assembly: GCA_029822895.1. Classification (NCBI taxonomy): domain Eukaryota; kingdom Metazoa; phylum Chordata; class Actinopteri; order Perciformes; family Neosebastidae; genus Maxillicosta; species Maxillicosta whitleyi. The sequence continues at coordinate 14,315 of JAPSES010130547.1, forward strand.
CAACCTCCTGTCACAAGCAAGCAAGGAAATGTTCAAAATTAGAGACAGTCAATATGATCATAGAAGGATGGAAATATTCACAAAGAAAACATTTAGAACAAATATTATGAAATCCTGTGTGTCCTTCAGAAGAGCAGAACTGTGGAACAGCTACATGGATGAGTAGAAACTATGGACCTCTCATCTTAAAAAAAAACAACAAAAAAAAAACATTTATTATAGATATTTGAACTCTCAGTCTTAAGTTTGTATGTGACATTTAATTTGTATTTTAGCATTCTGATAGTGTGTATAGTTTTCACTGTTGGTGTGTGGAGATGTTATGTGGAGGGTAGAAAGCTTTAGCCTACAGCTTATAAGTCTAAGTGAACAAATTAATTATTTAATTAGTGAAGTTTATTATAAATTTTCGTTCCTGGAAGATTTTTTGAATCAATGGACTGGATCTGTGAGTTGTGTTTATCCTTCAAACAGAAATAAATAAATCCAACAAATTTAACCTGATTCATCACTATTTATTATAATGTAATTCTCTGTGTATTGCATTTAAATTCAAAGGTCATTGTATCAAAGTAAAGAAAACTGAAGCAAAAGGGAACTTTTCAGCAAAATAGATAGATAGATAGATAGATAGATAGATAGATAGAGATAGAAGTAAGTAAGAGAAATTGGTAAATAAAAAATAAAACAGTAAAGTGCACAGCTGTTTTGATAACAAGAAGAAGCCTTTGTAATTACTGGCATTTGTCAAACTGCGTGGGTTTTATTATTGAATAAGTGTTGCAGAGAATGTTGTCATTTCCTTGTTCACTATGGAGCCTCTGAATGCCCAAACAAGACAAATCTGGTGCTGTAAAATCAGAAAAACTGCATTTTATGTGAATTATTTAACAGTATTGATATGATTAGTGGTTCTAAAATTACTACACATTTTAGATGAGGAAATGCTTTTGGCTCTTTAGATCTTTGACGGTTTAGATAAGATGAGATGAAGCTTTATTGATCCTACCACAGGGAAATTCATTGGTCAGGTCAGGTACAGGGTAGAGTTCAGGGCATGCAGCATAAAATATATGGCGTGGATAGTGGAGAAGTGAAGAAAAAAACACATAAAAATGGTAATGACTAACAAATATTATATATATATATATATATATATATATATGTATACACACACACACACACACACACACGTAAGGAAA
>JAPSES010130601.1:0-15513 GCA_029822895.1 Maxillicosta whitleyi
TTTAATATTCTATATAAACATTGCATTTTTTTCCACTTCTTCCTGTATCTGTCACTCCAACACTGGTTCTTCTTCTTATTATTATAATTATTATTATTATTATTGGGTTAAATTAATGTGTCTGTGTATATTTTCTACTCACTGGTAGGGGTTAGTGTAGGAATTTAACACTGTTAATTATGGGATGGGACCCAGTTCGGATCCAATTGGACTGAATGACCCCTGTTAGAAATACACACACACACACACACACACACACACACATTAAATCCAAAGTGTCCATATGTTCATCCAGACACTGAAACATGCATTTATCAGTTTTGTTTCCTGAAAACATGCTCATTTCTCCGTCACAGATTTCCTTTAATTTCTCTCCAGATTTTCCTGTTCAGCCTGATTTGTCCGTGTGCGTACTGATTTATCTGTGTGCGTACTGTGCTCATGCAGATAACGGAGGGTTAATTGAACTCAGGTGGAGTTGAATCTAGTTTTCTACATTTATTATGATTAAAACACGTCTAAACAAAATGACGTTGTAGTAAATATTAATGTAATTCTATTCATGTTTCTGGTGCAGCTTCAGTCAAAACCTGTCGATATTCAGGTTTTTGGGGTTTTTTTTACGTCCAGTTGTGACGTCGGAGCAGCTGAACCGGTGTAGTTTTACCGACTGAGGTCGAAATACCAGCATTTAAGATTTTTAAAAATAAATAAATAAGTCTACGTGGGCGTCGACATGAACGCTAAAGGAGAAATGTTGACTCCAATTCCCAGGGTGCATTTCACCAGCAGTTGTCCAATCACAGAGCTCAGGACTGAGGGGGTGGGGCCTCATTAACTTCAGGCCCTTTTCCACTAAAACCCCAGGAACTCGATTTCTTATTTTTTTGGATTTTCCACAGTCACATCTGTCAGACGAAGGCAGCCGTAGTAAATAAAACTAGAAAAGCACTCGGAGAGCGCAAACCTCCGCCAAGAACCACAGTTCAGGTCACACATATGAAGGCACATAGTCACACGTGTAAACATAGCTGCTAACATTAGCTGCTAAATGCTACAGTATGGTAACTTCAACCCTATGGATGGAAAGTTGTTACGTTAGCCTTACTCCCAATGTTCTGGCATGATCTAGCATTTATAAATGAGACCATGAACCAAGCTGAACCTAAATAAGGTGTTCATAGTAACTTACCGTGTAGAAAATGCTCACTGCATAGCCACCAATAGATGGACAGATGCCAGTCTTTGCAGTTGATTGCCACGATCCACCTCAACCTTTTCTTTTTATTTTTAGGAATCCGGTAAAATGTCACGTCTGGCTTGTAGCCCTGTCTATTTGTGCAACCCACGGCACAACAGGCGCTCACCATGTTTGAGAAATCTCTGTGTGCACGTGTTACTGGATGAGTTACCACAGATGCCAGTACATAAATACTTTACTTCCGCCGTACGGCATTTAGGCATGCGGAGACGTGACATCACATGCAGAACATCAATATGAGAAAACAGGAGTTCCACTGCCATCTGGTGGACATGTGGACAGATCCGGATCACCTCCAAAAAGTAATCACTTCCAGATCTCACCATTACCAACCTATCCTGAAAATTTATTAAAATCCATCCATAACTTTTCGAGTTATGTTGTACACAAACCAACAAACAAATAAATGCAGGCAAAAACATAACCTCCTTGGCGGAGGTAATAAAACACTTTCCTTTTGTGTCGTGTCTGTACGACGACTGAGCGGACTGTTCAACCATACAAGTAGAGTCCACCAATCACAGTTCAGCTCCGCCCCTAAAACTTCCTGATCATGTGGACTGCACTGCCTCCTATCAGGAGCTACTTCGGGGTAAAGTCATTTACCAGGTAATTGTCAGTGTAAACGCCCCGGGGCTTTTGAAAGTTCAGGGTAAAGAACAAAGTTCCTGCAGTGGAATGAGCTCTGATTGGATACCGCCGCCTGGTAACAGCAGCCGATTGGTTCAGAATCTGACGAAGATGAAGTTGAATGAAATAAAACGAATCAAATAAACGTCAGAGGGAGGGAAGGTTTGGCGAAAAGTGAAGCCACACCCCCTCCTCCTCCTTCCACTCCAATCGTCCAATGACGTGGTTTTGTGGTGAAACTCTTCCGTTGAAGTGCCTCGGAGGTAAAACAGGGAAACGTTCCAGTTCGGATCCGTCTGCACAGGTTTCTGGTCGCGTGTATTTTTTTAAGGAGCAAAAAGATTCAGGAAATGGAACAAACTAACGGAACAATCGTCCAAACGGGTTCAGGGACGTCGCAGACATTTGATTTTCTATTTTGATATTAATAAACAAAAAACAAAACGAGTCGTGTTTTGTTTTTAAATCGGTAAACAAACAACGGAAAAGGATTTGTTTCCTGTTCATCATAAAATAAAAACATGAAATGGCTCCGTTTGACTTCAGGTTCTGTTTATCTGATTGGATTTAAGTTTCAAAAACAAAACAAAAACGAGTGGGTTTAATTGAATTTAAAATTTAATTTCAAGGTTTTTTTTTTTTTTTTTTTTTTTTTTTTTGTCAAAACTGAAATTTTTTTTTTTTTGTACTTTGGGGTTTTTTAAAATATACTCATTTGTCATTTTTTTAAATCAATTGTTTTCAAAAGCGAAGCAACCGTCTAAAATTGAGATTATTTTATTATTATTTATTTATTTTAAAATCTCATCACCTACAGATCCACAGACCAACCTACGACAAAACAGAAATAGAACAAAAAAGTTTTTCTCAGTTTCCTGTTTTTTTTTTATTATTATTATTTTAAGACAAACAGGAAGTTGTTTTTTGTTTTTTCTGATTTTAAAATAAAGACTTCATTTAATATTAAAATGTCTGCGACGTCCGGATCCAAACCTTCACCTTCTTCCAACAGTTTGATCCAGTTTTTTTTATCCAGTTCAGACTCTGTGTGAGATTAAAACCAACTGAACGACTTTAGAAAAATCACAAATAGAATCATGTTTGGTTCTCAAATATGCCAAGACTTTAGCAAAAAAAAAAAAAAAATGGATAGAGTTGAGATGTGATGTTGAATTCAGATTCAATCAACTTTTCCTGAACTCTTAGTGTTTTCTGGTGTTTGTGAAATAAACTTTATCAACCAGAGGAGACGAATCTGACCAAGCGAACTACAAAAAAAAAAAAAAAAAAAAAATGAACTACAACTCCCAGGGTGCATTTTGGGCACAGTTTCCAGTCACGGAGTCTGGAAACAAACCGTAAACTGCTTTTATTTGGTCTAATTTTTCAGTTTATTACAAGACACTTTTAACCCTTAAAGACCTCAAACTGTTTATTTAACTTTTACTAAATGATTTATCACCTTTTATTCTCATATGTTTTTAATATATATTTAATTATCTGATCATGTAGATGATCATTAAAGCTCAGAGTAAATTTAAATATTATATGAAAAAGAGAAAAGTGAAGAAAAAGTCAAATATATCGTTCACTGAACATAAAACAATCATCTACAAACATAGTTTGTTCATAGAATGTATCTGTATAATTTTTTAAAAATTCATTTTATTGATCACTTTGACTGTAATGTACTTTTTTGTACATTTTCTTATTCATTTTTATTCATTTTATTTGTTTTTACTTTCCCTGTTTTTTCTGTCAGTCTAGTTTGATTTGTAGCTTATTTTGTTGTTTGTCTTTTTATTGATTTTTGTTCTTTTTTTTCATTATTGTTTTCTATGCACAAAGGCCAGTTTGTCAGAAATAATAATATAATGTGAAATGATAATGAATTATTCATAGATGCATTGGGGATTTGATTGTTGCAGTTCTGGGTTTGTTCATTTATTCCCAGTCTGTCTCTAATTTTCGCTTTTTTTTTTTTTTAATTAAATGAGATGAGATCAGTGTGAACTCTGACCCTGGAATCATGTGACAAAACCTCATGGGAGTTGTAGGTTTTATGCTAAAGCCACTTATTTGCTTCTCGTCCGACTCAGATCGGTGAGTCGCGATGCTAATCGAAGCTAACTTCTCTCTTTTTTATGACTCGGCGCTGGATTTTCCTGAAGTGCCTAAAAAGTCAAGGGTCAAAGGTCAGATTTGTCACGTCTCTGAAAATCAGGAGCGTCTGGAGCGTCTGCTGTTTTTTTTTATTCAAAGTGCCAAATGTATCGACACCAGACGATTCAGAAAACGCGATATTTAGCCGATGACAGAATATTAGCCTATGTTCTATTTTTAATATGCATGACTTTGTACTTTTACATTTAAAGCTGCGCTAATTAATGCTTAAAATAACAAATTTGTATGAAAACTAACAAAAACGAGGTCCAGTTCATTAACTTTTTCAGCCTCGTTTCAGTCGTGTTTTCGGTTTTGTCCGAAAACACAAGGGTTTTTTTTTTTCTTCGGGTGTCGGTGGAGACCAAAACGGAGCTAAAAGTAGAAGCTCTGTGTCGTACGAACACCGACTCCGACAACGTGAAAAACCAACAAAAGCGGCTTTAAATGTGGAAAAACTCCTAAAATGTTGTGAAATGTTCCATAAACTCGTGTCATGTTTGTGTTGAACTCATTGTATACTTGTTTTTTTTTTATTGACTTCATGGCACTTGTCGATGCTTTGCTTGTGACTGTATTTTACAGACGTGTTATTCCTGTATCTGCACATGTTCATGTTACTGTAAACGTCCCATTAAAGCTGACTTTAACCTTCATGTGTTTGGTTTTGGACGTTTTCTGCCTGTTTTTAGTCCAAATACTGGGACCTGAAGGCTTTTTATTGTTGACCCTCAGACTGAAAGAACTGAAGGGGGGGGGGCACGTTGTATATGACACTAAACTGTAATTAAAAGAGCATTTTAAATGAGTAACATGAATAAATAAATAAAAAAAGATGACAGACGTTCCAGCAGAAGAGTTTAAAACCGACCCAGTGTTTGTTTGACGAAACCACATCCAGTTCAATTTAGGAGACGGAGCTGTACACACAGGCCCAACCCCCTAACCCTATCCACTAACCCTCAGTTTGCGCATTCACGTGGACGGCCGCCATATTAAGGGGAGTCCAAACCAATTATCTCTGAGGGGAAGTGTCTTGTCAGACCCTTAAATATTGAGTCTTCATCGGTGCAAACTTTCCGAGGGTTTGCAGCAGAAATCACATCCAGAAATAGAAGAACAACCATTCCAAAGTTCCGTCTACTTCTTCCAATTATCTCTTTTAGATCAAACGCACACCTTTATCTCCTTCAGACTGACATCTCAAACTAAATCATAGAATATATGAAAGATCACCAAGAAATGACACAAACTTACAGATGATCACATTCTAAAGGTGTTTGTATCAAATGCACAAATGTCTGTGTGCACAAATGAACGGCTTCTGGCTCATATTTAAGGTTTTAAATATTATGTATTCTCTATGCATTCTCGCTACCCTTTTGTGTGTAGGTAGGAAGTTTATACCTTTCAGTTAGCTCCGCCCACATCATTCTGGCTCTGCCTTCGGGACCGTTTTGCTTTGAGTCCAGCCTGTGCGCATGTGAAACATTTTTCACATTTGATCTGGGCAAACAATTAGTCAAAATGCTGCTACACTGAACTGAAAATTAGCGTATCGGGAGAAAATTTTAGCGTATCGGGCCGCTATGCCACTTTGCACTAACTAGAACACTGCTTAACCTGTTGAACATGTCTGTCCATCTCCATGGCAACGGGTCTTTCCTGTTTCCGGTAAGGTATCGAGGGTGTCACACTCGTTCAGTGTCACTTTTATGCCCCCCCCCCCAAGTTTTATAAACTTGTTTTTTTTGTTTGTTTGTTTTTTGGAAATGAAAAAGGAACCAATGTTTAACTGAGGCTCAATATTAAAACACATTTGATTAAAATCCCAGTGAAATGAAGGAAAGGAATGGAACATGTCCACGTCTCCATGTGTCAAATTCTGTTTCTGTAAATAAAAAATATTTTAAAAATAATGAAACACTGACTCAATACCGACGAGAGATGACAATGACAACTGGGATCAAAAGTCCAAATTATGCAGAAAAGTCACATCTTTGAACCAAACGTCTGACGATAAAAGAAGAAACTGAACCCGTGAATACAAGCGTCATTAAAAATGTACGGTTCCTTTGTTTTATTGACAGAAATGGAACAAAACACAGGAAGGAGGCTGAAAACTGGGTCAAATACGCAGGAAAAGCATCAACATCCAGTATGTGAGTGACGTTTAAGGACCAGGTGAAAGTCCACCTTAAAACAGTGAAAAATCATGTGATGAATTGAATTCAAAGACAGTGCAACGCCTAAAATGTTAAAATGAGTCGAATAAAAAAAGCAAAAAAAAGCAAAACCAAAATAAAACACTTCACATAAAAATTCTTACTTTATAATGAAACATTTTATTATCTGTTATGAAAAAAAACAGAGTAAAAAGTCCAATATTTACAGGTGAGATGAGGTCAAATCTGTCCTGAAGGTAAAAAAAAAAAAAAGAGAAAATATAAACAAACGTCAGTGAAATGTTGAATATTTTCACACAAATATTCAATGACCTCATGTCCTCTGATCAGCTGTAAATAATAAAAAAAAAAAAGACAACCATTTCAGCAACTGAAGATAAAAAAAACAAATGGAACCAAACAGCAGAAGTGAAAAACAGTTTAAGTCCATTTCAAGCCCACAGATGATTTTACATGGTTTAATAAGTGCAGACACAACAAACCCCGCCCCTCACACGTATCCACCCATTCTGAATAAACCCCGCCCCTCGTACGTTGGCTCGTTACGTTCTGGAAACAGTGGATCTGATAAATGTGGACCTGATCTGACTGGTGGAACACACAGAACGGACCCCCTTTGGTTTAGTACTGATGTGGACCAGGACCAGGACCTGAACAGGACAGTTTATTGGGACCCACTGCCGTCCTGCGTCTGAATTCAACCGATAGATTTGGGGGGAAAAAAAGAAGAAAAAGAGGAGATGAAAACAGTTCGGGTTATGTAAACGGCAGATCTTTGCGTAAATCAACATGTGATCAAACGGCGTTGAACGGGGCCATTAAAGTCACTGATCTCCACTGTAGTTTCATCCTTAAATCCGCCGCTGTGTTTCGTCTCCTTTATTGTTTTTTTTCCCCCAGGATTGTTTTGACTCCGCCCACTGCCGTTGTTACGCCGTGGCGTCGTGCTGTTTGTCCCCGGCGTGGACGCTGATGTGGCGTCTCAGGTGTCCGATGGAGATGAAGGTCTTCCCACAGACGGAACACCTGAACTGTTTGCAGTCGGTGTGGACGGTCATGTGCACCTTCAGCGAGCCGGACTGGGCGAAGCGTTTCCCGCAGTGCACGCAGCCGTAGCGCTTCTCGCCGGTGTGGACGCTCTGGTGGCGTTTGAGGTTGGACGAGTCTGAGAAACGCTTCCCGCAGAGCGCGCACATGAAGGGCTTCTCTCCAGTGTGGACCCTCAGGTGGGTCTTCAGGTTCTTCAGACACGCCAGTGTTTTCCCGCAGAAGTTACAGACGAACGACCGCTCGCCGCTGCTGCTGTCCTCCCTGTGGGCGGAGCCTCTGTGGACACAAGCCCACACTTTAATCAGACACATTCATAGTTTGACCTCAGTCCCGTCTTTCAGTTTTCATTTTGTTATTTTATTTTTTTATCTTCTTACATTGTTGTTGTTTTTTACTGTTTATATTTAGTTTTTGAATTGTTGCATAATTTTTTTATTTTCTTACATTTTACATCGTTTTGATCAGTTTCTTGTTTTGTTCTTTTTGTTACATTGTTTTTTTTTCACACTGTTTGCAATTCGTTGTATTTGATTGTTCTATTAATTATTTTTCGGAACATTTTACCTGGTTTTTGTCTTGTTCTTTTCATGTCGTGTCTTTTCCGTTATCTTCTTTTGTTCTGATCCTTTTATGTCGTTTTTTGTTTCATCTCGATATGTTACTTTGTCTTTAATGTTACGTTGTTTTTCGTTTCACGTCTTGTTACAATTTTAACATCTTGTTGCATTTTTAAATTTTTTTCATTAATTGTTTTTATTGTTAATTTTGCATCATTTTTGGATTCTATTTTTTTATCTTAGATGTTTTTTTGTCTTGCTACATTGTTTTTTCTTTCGCTGTTTTCATCGTGTCTTTCTGTTTTGTTACAATAATTTCATTTTGTTTACGTTGTTACATCTGATGTATCTTTTCTTGTTTGACGTTTTCATTGGGTGTCTTGTTATGTTGTTTTTGTCAACATTTTATTTCCATCTTGTAGCAATGATTTTGTTTTGTTCATTTTTTTATTTTCATGTTTTTTTTTTTTTACATACTGTTATAATGGTTTTGTTTTGTTTGTCTTTCATGTCTTATTTCAAAGATTTTATCATTACATTTTCTTCCTATGATGTTTTTTTTTTTTTGTTTTTTTTTAACTCCGTCAGTTGTTTTCATCTTATTCTCTTTAGTACATTTTATAAGTACATATTTGCGTTATTTTTCCGAAACATGAGGTGTGGATTCCTCGGTTTCCGTCTCACCTCGCTCTGCGTCCATCGTCCTGGCGTCTCCACTCATCCGGTCTCATTAAAACATTCACCTCCACGTTGTCGGAGTGATGCTGCTCAGCGGGCGCTAACCCCACCCTCTGGGGGCCGTCGGTTGCCGTCACGTCACCGGTTGCGCTCACCCCTGCATTCAACACGAACGGATGACCAAGATCCTCACCCAAAGCATTCTGGGTAGCACAGGGCCCGTGTGGGAGCTGAGGGTCGAACATCAGATGGTCAAATCCGACCGCGTCGCTAGTTTCCGGTCTCTGAGCGATGTCGCTGTTTGCCCAGGAACAAGACGAGATGGCGTCATCTGTCACTTCCTGTTTGGTCACTGGGGGCGGATCCTCAGATTCTGTGTTCTGTCCATCAACGAGCCGACAAAAATCACCTGGAGTGAGAAAAGAAACATGTATTTGGAAAACAACAGCATGGCGAGAGATTAGAGTCCAGTAACAAGTTTTAAGGCGGAGCCTGGGATTTTTTTTTTTTCATCTTAAAATGGAACTGCGGAAGATTTGACCTCATTTAAACATTCAGTTCAGTTTCAGTTTTCCACTAACGTCTCTAAGGCCCAGTTCTGACCCGTCCTGGTACAGAAAAAGTCAATGTGTATGTCGCTACAACACAAACACGCCCCCAGCCAGGCTCCACCCCCTAGATATAAACATAAGCCACGCCTTCATTTCACAGGTGTTTATCATGGCAGAACTGCAAAAAGAAAGAGGTGGGCGTGGCCAGAGGATGAAAGGAGTGAGTGACCACAGGAGGACCAGAGTCTGCCTGGGTCCAGCTTCAGCAGAACCGACAGAGATGAAAGAGTCCTCTAAACGGACGCAGACGTAGCGTTGGTGCTGTTGTTCTTCTTAGTCTGGCTCTGGTGCATCCTCTCCATGGGTTTCAGTGGATTTATACTCTGGACGGTTGATATTGGTTCTAACAGCGTTTACTCGTTCATGAACTCATTTTAGCAACGTTGGTCGGATGCTTGCTAACTAGCGCAGATGTTAGCATACTCTCTAGTCATCCTGGTGGTCGGTGTATGTTTGTTTTGTTGACTAGATGGACTAGATGGAGGGGGCGGGGTTAAGGGTCACATCTTCCATAGTTCCTCTTTAATCTGATGGTGCGGTTCATTCAAAGAAAACACGTCGAACCAGCCAAACCTGATAAACATCAATAAATCTGACCAACAGACTCCGGTTTAAAGTCGAACATGGACAGTAAACGTTTCCTCTGAGGTTTTTCTGCTCCATGTGGACCTGGTCATGAACTTAACGCCCACTTACTGCTCGGTTCAGGTCTGGTCCAGGACTCATCATTGTCCTCCACCTTGAAGACAGCAGGGGTCAACTGGACCGAGTCGGCTGAAGACGCCTGTCCATGAAAGACAAGAGAGGAAAGTATTAGGACCAGAACAAAAGCATCCTGACATCATGTCTGTCATGTTTTCATCTTATTCTGTCTTTTTTGTCTCATTTCTTTATTTTCATTCTGTTTTCATCTTATTTCTGGTTCATTTGTCTATCCTGTTCTGTTTTCTGTTCTTGTTAAACTACTGTTGATTTAGAGTTTGTTTTTTAAAGAAAACCAGGACAAAGACTGAGAAAAGGAGGACGTTGACCGTAAACTCCTCCTCCTCTTCATCGTCTACTCACCGTCTGCTGAGTGGTTTCTGGTCCAGAAACTGGGTCCGGGTCCGGGGTGGACACACTGAACACCACTGTCTCACCTGTTGGACGGACAGGGACAGGTGACATGACTGTTTAAGTGTTGGGAACATTTCAACAGGACCCTAAACGTCTCACCAACATGTGACCAGATCTAGTTTTCTCACACCAGTAACGGTGTCAGAGTTGTAACTGGTTTAACTCTGGACCCAGTTTACAGGGTCTGACTGTCCATAAACACATCATCACTGTGGCGTTCATATCGGTTCCATCGGTGACTCACCTCCGGGGGCCCCGGTCCTCCGCGGCCCTCTACCAGGAGGGTGTCCGCTCAGCTGAGCTCGCGCGCGCCCGTGCGCGTGCAGGAGCCCGCCGCCGCTGGACGTGACGGCGGCGCGCAGGGCGGATGTGCGCGTGGCCCTCAGTTCCATAAGGCGCAGTTTTCGCCGCAACAGCTCGTTTTCTTTGCGACTCCGTGAGATCTCCAGCTGCAGCACCGAATAGCCGCTGTCCACGAGGTCGCAGATCTCTGCCACGGCCGTGTTCGCGAGCACCTCCATGATGGAGGCGAGCTGCGCGTGAAAGGCGGCGGCCGGGGGCATGCTTCCGGGCTCCGGGAAGGGTGCGTGAAGTGGAACGATGTGGATCTGCGGTGCGTGGCAGGTTTCACCTAATGGTCCAGATGTGGAACAGAACCACCTGATGTAAACACACCGGACCTACCGGAAGTGATGAGGGCGGGCGGCACTGCGCATGTGCAACCACAGTTTCCAACAGTAGGGCTGAAGCCCCACCTTTTCCGGTTTGGAACGATGGCAGATATAAAATCAATAAATATATAAATATATTAACTGTCCATGATCTGAACATGGAACCATAAAACATAAACCTCTTAAATAATTTTATATCAAACTATGTTGTGGCGGCAGCCATTTTGGTTTTGGAGACACAGTCCCCTGAGCTGTTCAACACTAATGTAGATGTTTCTTTACCATTTGTACAACAAACTGCAAGTTACTTAACTTTTAAAGATTATGTTTTAAAGTGGCAAACAACATATAAATGGGGACAGAATTAAAACTTTATTAATTTCTCTCCACTGACATCTGTTTATTTTATATGTTTCGTCCCATGATGCACAGCAGAAAGGGCGTGGCTTCAACTCTTAGTAACACATTAGTATTTATAAAAAATTTATAGAAAAGTTGATGATAATCAGACACATCAGGGGAGTTCATTTATGACATCTGAACAATAAAGTAATTTAAAAACATGGAGAGAACAAACAATACTACATTTCTTTTTCTACATTTTTTTTCCAAACATTTTTCATGACATTTGAGATTGAAATCATTGTCGTTTTAAAATGTTTCTTGTCAGACAAAAATACCAGATTATTTTCATCCAAATAATTCCCATTTTTCTGCTACCATACAGCACATATAAGAAATGTGTTGGTAGAAACCTTTTTCCTTCATATTTCAGATATGTCAACATTTATGTAAATGTATTTCTCCGTCACATCTTCACTGAGCCAATATTGAACATTTGGACATTTTCTTCATTGAACAATGATAGTTTTTTTTTCCCCACAGAATCAGTTTATTTACAAAGTGACACAAATATAAAGTGATGGTACATTTTTCTACAACGGGCTTGTGTTTCCATAAAACCATTCAATGTAAATAATTTTTTTTAAAAAAAGGCAAATTCTTAAACATGGAGTGAAAAATAATCTTTCCTCTTTTCAGTGGTTTTTATTTCATAACATGATAAACACAAATAAAAAACATAAAAACCATAGTCAGACATTTCAGTGTGATACAAAATATGAAGGAAGTCGTATTTTACCGACACGTTTTAATCTGCATCCAGAACAGTGTTGTTTAATAACACACAGGATGGATTAGTTTTATTATTGTCAGTAACGAACAAGCAGCAAATATATCGTCTGTTTGTGTTGGAGATGTTAAAGATAAAACTTAATGTTATAATCCAATAAATAGACAAAATCCTGTTTATTATTGGATTTAAGAATCATTAATGACATTAAAAATATCCATATGTTGACAAAACAGTGAAATCCAAGGAAACGTGACTTTTTGCTACAGATACTGAATATTTACTTTTATAATTCTCTTAAATTCCAGCATTTCTGCTCAGGTTTTTTTTTTTAAGGTGCAAACTGAAAACAGCAGGATGCAAACACAACATTAAGGTAAATAAAACCCATTTGTGCAGGAGAACCAGGTCCACAGGTTGAGAGGAAACACCACCACGTCCAGGGTTTTTCCTAATCAGCATTTTTAATGTCATTCTTTAACATATTTATAGATGAGATCTGTTATCGCTGGACATGAACGTCCTCCGGATTCATCGGACAGTGGCAGGAAAACAACATTTGCTCACATAAAAATACGTATTTCCAGATTTAATACCACATTGTGCGTTTTTCAGTGTGCAAACTCCTCTTTAGCGTCAATAGATAACATGAGATTTTTAAGTTTTGCCTGAATTTTCAGCGGTTACACTTATTTGTGGAGTAATCACATTATTATTGATCATCTGTCTGTGTTTCTTTCAATGGAGAATGGAATCCCTCAGGGCACTGTCTTCAGCCCCACCATTTATGTGTTTACATTATGAATTTTCAGATGTCTGTCTTATATTTAGCTCTTTTCACATCTGACCAGAAGGAAAAACAATTAAATCGTAGAAAACACAAGTGACAGTGATAGTCAAACGTGAGCAGAAGAAAATGGGCCCGTTTATATGACTGTAATAATCGAATAACTGTTCATCAGTCAATTGTAATAATCCAATTTGATGCCTTTACAATGACTTCAGACATACAATAATCCATAAACTCTGGTTTAGACATTTGAGTCCATGTTTGGATTTATTTCAGAGTTTGTCTGAGTCTGTTATCGTCTTCTACGTCACCTCTGTTTTCTATTATTTAATAGTTTTTCCACATGTTCATATGTAACTGAACTAAATAAACCAGATTAACCTGTAAACATGCATGAAAACACCAGAGTATTAGGGACAAATCCAGGTGTGTTAATCTGATTGACTCTAATCAGATTACTGTTGTTATTTAATTAAACAGATCAGATTATTGTGTTTACACGATCAATAATAATCAGATACTGATCAGAGTATTAGTGTTGATGTAAATGGGCTCGGTGTCATCTGTGTGCATGTGTAGACCTGCAACTGAAACAGGTAAACAAATGATGGGGTCTAAGATGGTGCCCTGAGGGATCCCGTCCTCTATGTAATGAAACACCAATATAATCAATAATAATCTGATAACTTCACAAATTGGATAATGATCAGAGTATTTAGTGTAGATGGAAACGGGCTCGATAACAGGAAGTTTCATTGTACGTAAGCAGCTGCACACGAAATCGGACCTAAATTTAATAATATACTGAAAAGTGTGAACCAGGGTTAACAGATTATTCTGGAAGTGCACGTAAACACATCAGATCTGATTATTGCAATTATCTGATTGGCCGCCTCCCACAGACTGTGCTTGTCAGAGTTCAGTGTTTGGTTCTAAACGTTCTTTGCGCCGTCCGGGCTCAGACGTTGGGGTGACATTTTTTCATGTGGAGTTTGAGGCTGTACTGGACGATGAAGCTCCGGGAGCAGATGCTGCAGGCGTACGGCCGCTCGCCGGTGTGGACGCTCAGGTGCGACTTGAGGTGCGCCGACTGGGTGAACTTCTTCCCGCACTGGTCGCAGCTGAACGGCCGCTCGCCCGTGTGGATGCGCATGTGAACTTCCAGGTTCTGAGACGTAGCGTATGTCTTTTTGCAAATGGAGCACATGAAGCGCCTGGACTTGGACCCGGAACCGGGCCGGCCATTGGACAGCTGACCCGTCTGGTCCCGATAGAGGCCAAAGTTCACCATGTCAGCCTCATCATATTCGAACGCGGAGTTGCTGCTTTCGGAGAGTTGGCAGTCAGCCGACGTGGAGCCTGACACGCTGACCAGCTTCAGGCCGAAGGCGTCGGCGTCCATGTTCTCACTCTGGTGGAAGTGAGCGAACGGCGTCTGGGTTTTGGCCTGTTTGGTCCAGGTCAGGCTCAGGTCCAGCTCTGTCCTGCTGGACGGGGATTGGGACTCCATCAGGGCGCCACTGAAGTAGGGCGGCGGCCTGTTGGACAGCAGCGAGCAGTCCTGGTGGACCACGTGAAGGTCCGGGTCCACCTGAGACGAGTAGGAGCAGGCAGACTCGGCGGCATCCAGCTCAGTGCAGACCGGCTCACTGTGAGGCGAGTCCAGGGCGTAGACCGAGGACAGCGTCTTCTTGGGCGTCCCGGTGCTCAGCCTCGACGGGGGACTCCTCATGGCGAGCGACTCAGATGGAGACGACTTCACCGACTGACTCGGGGCGTCTTCGGGTCCAGGCCACGGCCTCTTGGTCCGACGGCCAATGGGGGTCGACGCACCACTGCTGCCGTCGGCCACCGTTTTCTTATCTGACGACAAACACAACAAGGTTAGAATAAAGCGTCCATGTTATGAAGCAACAAAGCCGGACCAGGTCCTGGTCCTGGTTCATACTGGACTCACCATCCTCATAGACGTCGTTACTGTCCGAGTCTTCGTCTTTAATCAGGACCACGTCTGGAAACTGGGACGAAGAAATAGAAACGATAAAGGTCACATGATCAAAGGCCACGACACTGAATGAAACCATTGAACCGACATTTATCTAAACATTAAATTAAATTAAAGAAAATACATCATTTAACTCAAAACATGTGACAATCAACGCAATCAAAGGTGCAAGAAATGTGTAGTTTAACAGAAAATTAAATAGGTTTGTTATTTATTATTGTTCACAGTTTGTCTTTTGTTATTTATTATTGTTTACAGTTTGTCTTTTGTTATTTATCAGTGGGTTTATAGTGCTTGTGGTGACAGTGTTACTAATTAAAGGTCCTTATTTGAATTAATAGCCTTCTACTTCTTCATGTTGAATCATATTTTGGGTATTAGAAGATGTTATGTTATGTAAATATCCTGTGGATATCGATGCTCTTATTTCATATATCAGCCGATATATTGGATATCAAATAAGATGAAGAACTGTATTTGACACCAATTACTGACATGTATTGATCAGATTATCAATAGTTTAGATGAGTACATGTTTGGGTTTTCATGGGTTCATGAACCTCTGATACTGAACAGAAAAATATTAAATTCTGCTGAAACTGATGAATTTAGCAATTTACAACAGTAGTTCTAAAACTTTTTACAGCGGAGTACCCCCTGAAA